>CAIGRT010204772.1:0-11565 GCA_903798405.1 Fraxinus platypoda | reverse complement strand
GTTATTTATAGCCCTATAAATAGGGTCTTTTACTTTGTAATAGAAATAAGTTTATTATATACAATTTATAATATTCTTCACATTTATCTAACAACTTAAACTTTTATATGAGATGGTACACATGATATCACAGTCTAGCAAAAGATGTGTTCAAGTCTCGTAGCCACTCATTTATTTATAATTAAGCATGTCTAAAGATTTACAGTAAAAATTGAACCCAGGCTACATGTGAGGTGATGTTTGCAGACAAGATTCAATAAATGTGTCCTTAACGAACATCTTATGCTTTTAGGGGAGATGGTTAATAAAAACTAATCCTAGAAGAAGATGCTGAATCCTAGGAACAAACCATTGTTGCCTTTGACAGTTAATCTTCCCATTCTTTTCCCTTTCTGAATATGATTTTGTATCCTTTTTGGGAGGAGGCCTGGAGTGGGGGTTGGTTGGGGAGAGTCAAACTATGTTTTCTTGATCTCTTCAACTATATGCTATGTTTGTTCAAGGCTTTATTCTATGAAGTAATCTTGTTTCTCTTCTTTCTCCCAGCTCTTTGGATGTAGTAAAGCTGAAGGAGAAAGGAAAAGCTTTCCATGACCTGTTCCTTACCAAGGTTTAAACTTACCGTGGCATTTAAAATGCTGTCATATCTGCTGTGATATTCTTAATCCCCATCTTTCTGTTCTTTAACTTCATAATTTGTGAAGTTTTGTCTTCTTTTCTTTTGCCCTACGATTGGCGAGAAAGTTCTGAACATATATTAGGCAGTTCTGCTATTTTACTTGTCAATTAATATCTTACATTGTTGGCTGTTTATATAAGCTAATTAGTAAAGATAGATTCATGGATTTCTTTTTCAGTTGTTCCTTACTGATGTTCCTTCCTTTTCTCAGTTATCACTTCTGTTGAAAGGGACAGTTGTTGCGCCTCCAGATAAATTTGGTAAATAACTTTTCTTAAATAGAAAAAAACATATTTTTGTTGTATTGACAATTTCAGTATAGTAATCGTCTCTATTCGTCTTTCAGACATACCCACGCCTACACACACTCTTCAGTGTTTGTGTTTAGTTTTGTTTTGTTATCTTCCTTTTAACTCCTAGAGACTTGATTTATCCCATTGTCACTCTCCTCTTTCCCCTCTGAGATGTTTAACAAAGACTACGTTAAATGTATAAAAAGCTGTGGCTTTTTTGAACTGCTTACGGAGACTCATTCTACGGCCCTCGTTAAAATGTTGGAAATATATGGACTCGTAAAATGTGAAGTTCTTTAATATATGGGTGTTCTCACAAGACCTTCATTAACTCTATTGTGTTCTTTTTGCAGGTGAAACACTACAAGATGAGAGGGTTAATGGAGGAGCATTTATAGGCTCCGATGGCCTTCAGTTCCCACACAAGTTGATACCTGTAAGTCCTGATATGTTTTAGAATTTGTATGCTTTGAAATGAATATCTTAATGACCGTTTTTTCTCATGTGGTCCACCTTGAAAAAGTTATTTTGTTTAATTAGCTCAATTGTAAACAAGTAAGTTTTGTTGTCAAGTATGTGACTGACTCTCACTACTACAAGCATCTGTTTTTGTACTTTTGTCGATAATTGGCTGCTTCAATCTGCCAGAATAAGTAGTCAAATCATAAACTCCACTCTTATAAACAGGTTCATGCAATTTTGTCTCCACTCAGATTGATATTTTACCCATCCTCTAGCATGCACTTGTATTATATTCTTACTTTTAAGACAAGTAAAGTTGAAAACAGAAGCTAGTTTCTATCATTTGTGAGCATGAAGCTGAAACTCAGATACAACTTGATTTTGACTGAGTTGTGATGATACTCAATATTGTCTTCAACATAGATTAAGATTGTATCTTTTTACCCTTTGTAGAAGAGATGAGATAAACTTTGATTGTTTTCCCCAGCATTCTTCTCTTTATTGTGCTTCTCACTCTTGTATCACTGCAGTGCTTGTGCTTACCATTGATCTTGCAATTGATTTAAAAGCATAGTTGTTGCTTATTAGAACCGAACCGGGCTGGGAACTGCCGAAACGGTGCCAGTATTGGTTTGGTTCCTTTTTGAACCGTTTATCCACTGGCCAGTCAAAGCCCACAGAAACCGGTCAAAACCTGTTAGAACTGGGCGGGCTTCATGTAACCCGGTTACTTTGGACCATTTTTTTCATAATTTTCTGATATCCAAAATATAATACCAGTAATCGAACCTAGGACCTGCTTAATAAGGAGAGTCAATTCCGCTAGGCAGGCTGAATCTTTTGCATAATCTACTAACTAAGAAGTACATATTTCCTAAGTGCTTAAATCAATTTTCACATTTCTCTCTTTTTGAAAGTTTGAACAACAAAGTAAAATACATCCTCGATTCAAGAAATCAAATGATAGGTTTTGAAACTAATAATGATGAATAATCTAAAAAAAAAAAAAAAGAGTACATGATTTTATATAATTATGCTGGCATGAATGCCTCCTTTTAAAAAAAAAAACTTTTCAAACTGGCAATGACTCGCCGCCCAGTTCAACTGGTTTTGTCTGATAACTATGTTTGAAAACATTTGCTGTGTTGCAACTGAAAATAGCTTAGAGCAAGATCAGAAATTGCAACTAAGATGATGTAGCTTGAGTTCTGAAAGTTGCTTTTTTTCTTTATGCCTACTCGAAGATAGCATACTAGTCTTGCTTTCTTCAAATTTGTATGGTCCACATGTTCTTTACCTGTTCTAATGATTCTCAAACTATTGATATATATATCTGAATTGTTTCTCTCATGCTGCTAACCTAAAATGAACCTATATCTGTGATATATATTCATCTAGATTTTTATCTAGGTTTAAATCTCATTGTCTTTTCTTTGTGCAGAATGCTGGGATGCGCCTTTATGGAGGTGCTCAATATCATCGTTCAATGGCTGAATTCCGTTTTGCTGTTGGAGGATTCAAATGTCCTCCAATTACACGTGAAGAAATTGTGAATGCATGTGGAGTTGAAGACATCCATGATGGGACAAACTATTCAAGGTGTCCGTGGATTTCTAGCTATATAGTAAATTTGTGATACTAATCTGTCTAGGCTGCTGATGTTTGTTAATTTCGATTTTCAAATTTTTATTTTCTTGCTTTTTGAGAATATAGGACAGCTTGTGTAATTGCTGTTGCAAAGGCTCGTGATACATTTGAACCTTTTCTTCATCAGGTGTGAATTCAGTACTCTTTATATGTCAATTTTTCTTTCATATCATTATGTTTTATGTGAAGATGACAATGCAGGAATCCAATAAAAATGTTTGTTAGGAAACAGCTTTAAGAATAAGAATTAAATTTTGCACTCAGATAGAATTTGCATCTGAAGTAGCAACTGCCGTGCTTGATTTTCTGAAAACGTATATTAATTAATTTTCTGAAAAATACATATCAGCCACAGGCCCACAAGCAAAAAGCATGCATAAATGTGGGTGATGATGGGTCATTATTGCTTTCTAGTTTTGGATGGTTATGTCTCTGGGAATTGTATTTCGTACTTTCTTCCTTGGAAAGACGAAGGCTGTTCCGTCCTGCCGCAGCACCCTGTCTGTGCTGAATTTCCCAGTCACTTCCTAGATGGATGCGGCTGTGACTGGGGGACGTAAGTCACACCCCCGCTGATTTGTATCGAGCTTGCTCATGTTGTAGTTGGGTTATTTCTCCTGTTGATAGTCAAGTTCTGAGGTGGGTACAAAAAAATTGTAGAACACATTCTCAATTCACCAGAATTCAGTAGGTGGTAGATGCCTGCATAATGTTGCACTCTGCTTAAAAGAGTCCGTTCTAGGTGATACCTGAATAATCAAAACTGTCCTTAGGTCTGCTTTTATTTCTTCAACCTGATTCATATATTCACAACTTGAGAATCTCAGACAGATAGAGAACTATCTATGAGACCTTCAGAGTAACAGCCAGTTCTCAAGACATAAGCTGAATTGACTTGGATCTTGCCTCATATTTCTTGCTTAATAGAGCTGGACTTTCTGGTTCCAGATCTGAAGACTTGCATTGCTGATACTTTTTAATGGATTCTTGTTTGTAACTAACAGTTTTGTATTCCTATGAATTTTCCATGCCCATTCTTGATTTATTGCTCAACTGGATCATTGATACACACCTTGGGATGTGCAAATGGATTGTGAATGATGTATAGTTTCATGTTTAGAGGAATGCTTGTTGATCATACCTGTGCTTAAAAGAACTTGTTCGCAATATGTAACCTGAATGAACTGGAATTAAGAAATTTTACTAAATTTCACATATGAGATCTTTTTCCTCCTAAAAGAGGATGGTAATGGTATTATTAAAAGCTCCAAATATACTAGTAGGCAGTAGCATCTTAGATTAATAATAAAAATAAGAAAGCCTTTAAGTAAATGTGGTTAATAATCAATTGCTAGAGTTGGACTTTAAACTAGAGAGCAAGGCTTTCATTATAGTCAAATAATAAATTTTTCATGTCGTGTGGGAGTCTTTAATCTGGTGATATGATCAGAGTTAAAAGCCCTATAACGTACTTTGATTTTCATGGAATGTCACTGTTATACATTAACTTTAGATACGAGGAAAATGGTGATGAGCATAGTTGGTTGGTAGTGTGATATATTCACGGGAAATATCCATACATGTGAACATGGTATTTTCTTTGAAAGGGTTCTTTTGTTCTATTGTTCAGTGCATAAGTTCAGAAAATAAGTTATATATTTTCTATAAATGTAATAATTAGCGCATCTCGTGTTGTTATTCTTTTTCGATAAAATAAAATAAAAGAAGTTTTTGTATTCCTTTTATATACATCTGAAAATTGTGGTTTATACTTTGATCAAGCTCTCAGACTTTTAATTTTTTTTTTATAATTTCCCGTTCCCTTTCATTTCTTTGATTTTTGTACATGACTGAAATTGCAACTCCTTTTATGGCTACTAGTTGGGTAACAGGCTCCTGCACATTTTGAAGAGATTGCTCCCCATCTCTGTTTATCTTCTCCAGGTAAAGGCCTTGTTTCTTTGTGTTGAACAACTTCTAAAAGCCTAAGCTATTAGATAGGAGCCATAGGACTACATGTATATCATTGAAATATTGTCTTCAACACACCTCCTCACATGTAAGCAAGATTTAATTTTTTCCATGAAAGCCTAACACGTGCACAATTTATTTAAATGGGTGGCGGCGAGACTTAAACCGAGGGCCTTTGCTTGCTCTAATACTATCTTGAGCCACTTTATTTACAAGTCTAAGTTATTAGATGCAACCACTTTGTCATTTAAATATTGTCTTTTACACTTTCTTAGCTCGCTAGTCTGTTACTTTGCTGATGTAATTTTTGAAGTACACAATTGCTATTATTATGTTTCCTTGCTCTTACATCCTTTTGATTTTATTCAAGTGATTTCCTACAGAAAGATGGTGAATATCTGAGTGGCCATGAAGTTTTCCTAAAGCGTGTTGCCTCTGCCTTCAACAACTTTGNGATTTTATTCAAGTGATTTCCTACAGAAAGATGGTGAATATCTGAGTGGCCATGAAGTTTTCCTAAAGCGTGTTGCCTCTGCCTTCAACAACTTTGCAGAGTCCACTGAACGATCATGTCGTGAAAAGTAAATATAATTGCATTCGTTTTGACGTTTATGCTTTGATTACTAGTTCTTTGAGTATGTGCAGTTTAGATTCTCATGAGGTGCTATAAATTGTTTAGTGGGATTATCCTCGCTGCTTTGATTCCGAACCACTGTGCACCTGTCCTCTTTTTTTAGCGAATAATTTCTACCTATTTTGAAAGAGTTCCATGCGTTGAGGTGCAGCAGTTGACTGGACATCTAAGGGTAAAGCACTGTTTCGATGAGGATCGCGAGAGCGGTACCAAATCGAGGCAAACTCTGAATACTAGATGATGGGGGATAATCTTCATTGTCGAGAGGGAAACAACCCAGATCACTTGCTAAGGCCTCTAAATGATCGCTTAGTAAGTTCGGCGGATCTAACTTCTGGGTCTTGTATAGTCGTCGTTGTCGACTAGCCAATAGGTGATTCAGGATTCAGGAGTCACCAGATAAAGGATGCCTTATTTGAGCATGCCTCTTTTGTTTTAAGTTTGCAACTCCTATGCATGATGCACAATGCCACGTGAATCATATGTTAGCATCACATTGATATTAGAATCTGTAGAATTGTAGAAGAAAATATTCAATTCTTATTGATAATTCTAAGAACTTAACAAAACTATATATAGGAGTGTTCACAATCTTCTAGATATAGAAAGTAAATTGAAAAGAGCTAATCTAGCCTAAAAGCAAGGAATTCACTACATCATACAAATCAAATCAAATAAGATTAAATTAAATCTTATCAAACGAAACAAAATTTGATTGATCGTATCAAGTTGAATCAAATCTGATTATCCCACAGAATCATTACAAACAATTTTTTTTATTTTCTTTAAAAGCGTTTTATTAGTCTGCCTGGGGAAGGGGTTTCTTTGCATTCAACTTCTTTTTCTTGCTAGATTTTCATGCAGAAGATTTGTTGTGTTCTCTACTAGATAAAATCGAGGATATATATATGCGATGAAATTTAATTGCTTCACAATGGTAATTAAATTATTGTCATCTATTTAGGAATTTAGGGAAAAGTTGATGCTGTCCTTGGCTGTGCTGCTGCTAGGTCCTCTTCAGGCCTAGGCTGCTGCTAGGTCCTCTTCAGGCCAATGTAAGCCTGAAGAGGAATGAACTTCCAATCCTCCTAAGATCCTCCTGGAAGCTCCTCGAGGATGACAATGCACATGGAATCATGATACAGCATCTGACATTACAGCAGCTGTTAGTTGGGTGACAAGCTGGGAATCTGATACCCTGAAGTCTTAAGTCGTCATGGCCTCGTTAATGAGAAGATCAATGGGGAAAAATTGCTGTAATAAGCATGTGCTTGCGGATTCCTTATATGGTCTCTTCTCATCGTATTCCTACATTAGCACATCGGCCATGAGCCGCACAATCTCCTTCCCTCCAACTCATCCTATCTCATCTTCTCCGATGAAGGATGTGGCACCATTTTGACCACATCCATCCACTGGTGAGGGTCCTCGAACATATGCACTGATTCCACAGGATCTTGCTCCAATCAAAACCGTTAGGTGGAGGAGCTCAAGGTTCAGTGGTGTTAAAGAGACGGATAATAGAGCAACTTATGCCAGTTAGCGTGCATCTGTCTCCTAACCTTGGGTCTCTTCACCTAGCAATTGTCCATCAGGCAATAGTTTGCGTATGTGGAGCTTGGGTCATCTATCACTACCCTCTTGCAATGAGTCAACCGTAGAACCTCATAGACCTGGACCTGAAGCAAAAACAGGAGAAGTTAGGAATGTCAATACTTGATTATAACATGGCAAGATGAAATGTAAAAGGGAAGGAAGGGAAATCCACCTTCCCATGCAATTGCTGAGCCTCAAAAGAATGATTCTGCCAAGTTGGGTGACCCTGTCCATCACAATTATAGATTGGCCAGTATTGCACCTCCGTTTCATTCAACATCTCTGATAGTAGAGGTGCCACAAGTTGGTCTTGTTCCACTTTTTCAATTTCTTCGTCAAGGAAAAAATCGTAATAAATTATGATTCACCCAAATGCTCATCCTTAGTCCCCACTCTATACATTTGGTAGATGAGACTTCAGTGTTCCCGTGTGAATATGATGTTTTTGTTCTTCCATGCCATGTTTTTATATGTTGAACAGTTGAAGTATGTTAGTTGTTTATTTGTAACTTTTTTCTTTTTTTTCTCCTACTCACTTATTTTTTCTTGTCAGCTTTGACTAATATCCATATTATGTGGCGCAATACTTTTTTTAGGTGTATGGAGGATTTAACAAGCACCACTCGGTATGTCACTTGGTCCCTCCACAATAAGGTAGGAAAATTGCCATTTGAGGTTTCAATTGTTTACACATAATCACGAAAATTTGCCAATTCAAGATCTGCATCAATTCCATGTATATTTTAACTTTTTGATTGATTGTTTCAGCATCCACATTTCTTTCCAAAGTAGTCTTATTTACAAAAAATTGGTTATCAGCATATAGAATGGAAGATAATCCAAAATATGTTTTCCAGTTTTGATGTTGTGCATACATTTTCAATTGGTTAAACTTAATATGTTCAACTAATTTTCTGCAAATCTTGTAACTTTGGATCAATCATGATCGGCAAAGAAGCAAATATAAAATAGAGAGGGGTGAGTGCAAGGCTCTAGGAAAGGAGAACATATCTTCAATGTACATGGAATAGTACAACAGTTTTGTTTATTTTTTACTCCCAGAACATGAGGGGGTGGGGGGTTTCTTACTGAAGCCTTCTTTGCCAGCTTCGGTCCGTCCTAATAGATTTTTAAAACATGATCCAAATGTTTTGAGGGGGTTCACGACTTTTTTGACAAAATAAATGTGTTTTTAATTTCTGAACTTTGTTGTCTCCTTTGTCATCTGTATTCATTGTCTGCCATTGACCCATCGCAGAATCGAGCTGGATTGCGTCAGTTCTTAGACTCTTTCGGTGGATCGGAACAGTCTACAGTTGGCGGTAATTCTGTTTCTGCCAATCTTTCTCAAGATTTGTTGTCTGGATCTTCAGGCAATGATAAGCAAGATACCAAGTCAAAGTTAGACTTAAAACTCAATCGTTTGGCTTTAGGGAATGACTCAAATAGTAGTATTCAAACAACAGAGACAAGGCTGGCTGACCTTTTAGATAGCACCCTGTGGAACAGAAGGCTTGCCCCTTCCTCTGAAAGGATTGTGTATGCATTGGTTCAACAGATATTCCATGGCATAAGAGAATATTTCCTGGCATCTGCGGAGTTAAAGGTTTGCATATGAATGCCTCCCTGTCAATAAAATGTACTTGTTTAGATCCTCTGGCTAATCTAAGTGAATGTTTGGCACACTGTAATGGATAGTATTATGTATAAAATTTTAACTTCTTCCTTGACTGCCCAATGCCATCAAATTCTCCCTGCCAAACACACACTAAGTGTTCAGCTAAAGGATTGCTAATCCGGGGATTAAATGTTGATTTATTTCTCACGACAGCGGACTAATATCTATATTATGTGGCTGATTTCCTCTTCTGATTTTGCTTTATTCAACAACATTTGACCATTCAAATTTCAGATTGCTACCCATAATTTAATTACTGCAATGTATGCATTGAAGCAAAAAGCTTCCAATTTCTCCAAATTACTATCCATTGCTTCTGTTTTGCAGTTCAACTGTTTTCTTCTGATGCCTGTTGTTGACAAGTTGCCTGCACTTCTTCGGGAAGACTTAGAATCCGCATTTGAAGAAGATTTAGATAATGTATTTGATATCACTAATCTGCTTCATTCATTGGGGAAGCGGAAGCGGGAAACAGAAATAGAGTTGAAACGGGTATACTAGCTGTCACCTTTACTCCTGTGTCAATTGTGAATGTTAGACTATCTGTTTTGTTGCTTGACTAAATATAGCTGTGGCATGCAGATACAAAGACTGAAGGAGAAATTTAGGCAAATTCACGAGCAGCTTAATTCAAATCAAGCCATGTTGAGAGCCGTGAGGCATAACCATCACGTGTGTCAGTGAGTTTTTCTCTTCTCCTTTGTTTAAATATGAATTACAGAAAATGTGTGACATTTGATTATGCTTCTGTCATCTTTTACTTAAATTACAATATAATGCTGTTGAGAACTGATAGATGATAAATGAATTATTTCTCATTTTAATTACAGAATATTCCTTCAAGGGATTTTTTCTTGAAATAGAACAGTAAATTTTATTGCGTTATAATCTTATAGATTTTGCTGAACTGCCAGTTCAGGAGTTTGTATATGCCCTTGTAGCAAGTATGCTTGTGGTTTTGTTTTGTTTTAACCAATGTTTTCCATTCCCACTAATCACATCAGTCCTTCATTGAAACATAAGAATATAAATATCCAAGAAAATTGTTATGGGCTGCTCAGCACATTTTAACGTGCCTACATAGTTATACAAATCTTGGTATTGGAAGTGCACTCATGGTGAGGTCACGACCAATTTGATCGTTTATACTTTATAGAGACGTGATACACTGAACCAGAAACTCAATCATGAACAAAACAGTGATCAATAAGACAATAACAACGTTGTTAACCATTTCATCTTAATGCTTAAGCTGTTGAAGAGACCACATATATTCATTTAAATCTTTTGTTCAACTCATGTCTTTTATTTGGCGACGATTCTATGATAATTGTTTTATCTAAAGCTAGCATCTTGATCTTTGATATATTTGTGTCAAGGAAGAAAAAAGATCCAAGGAAAACGATAGTTTTATCAAAATCTATTGAAAAATTGATTTTTAGTCTAACCAAATAGGGGCAATAAAAATATAAAGTTCTCATGTCGACATTTTAAATGATAGTTTAATACTGTATCTGAGTAATCAAAAGTCTTGAATTCATAGTTTACAAAGTCATTTATTAAAATTTCACGTATTTTGATGCATTTATAAAGAAAAATGAAGTCGGCGTTCATGTAAAATGATAGTAATTTAAACTTTCAAACGAGATTGATTAGTAATGTGAATGAGGTGTGACATAGACACAAAGTTGGTTTGAATTAGAAAAGATTAAAAGAACCAGTATTTCTTTATCAAGATTCCCAAAAAAAAAATTAAAAAAAAAGATGAGGTTTTCTTTTTCTTTTTACTATTTATTTTCCACCAATAAAGAAAAGTTATTTGATATTTAGTCAATCAAATGTTCATACTACAGCTATATTACGGCTAGTTTGTAATTTTACGCTTTGATGATTGCATAACAAACAGTTGTCAAGTTATTATAGCTGTCAAGATTCAACTTCAACTAGCTGGTGACATGACCTAGGGAGGGAATGTGTCATCGAGAACCAATTAAAATTAAAATTTTAATTTAAGTCAAAGTCAACAATTAATTTTAACCACATGTTTTATGAATCTCACAACTTTTTAACTACGCATTTCATTGACTTTTATTAAAATTTACTAAAAAAATGATTTTAATCTCTACCAAATGAGGGTTTAGTCGATTGCAGGGCTTGGTCCTTCATCACTTATGTGTCAAGTCGAGTGCTTTAGTTTGTCACATCACTTTAGAGTGTAACCCTCTCGAAAGTAATTTCCATGCTAATTTGAGCATTAGAGCATCATGTAGCCATATAATTACTATATATACAATACTCTCTCATTATTTCTTTTCGTGGGTATCTATAGACATATCTTCTATTTGGAACGTTCAAAAGTTAATAAAAAAGAAAAGAAAACCTTGTGATTTGGGCGTCCACCTTAAATAAACCAAAATTTAGACAAAAATCAGCGCGGGTAAAATTTTGTGCCACTCATAAACTTTTGTTTCATGTTCTATTTCACTCCCCAATGAGGGTTCTTTTCACCCTTCCCTCACAATACTACTTCGCTATCGATGCCTGCTCGGTTTCGAGATGTTTCCGAGAAGAAAGAACTCGCGAGAAAGCTCGTCAGTGGAAATTG
>CAIGRT010204748.1:0-12960 GCA_903798405.1 Fraxinus platypoda | reverse complement strand
TGATTTGTGCGTAGAATATTTTATTAAGTGAATATGTGATGGTTATTATTTACTGTAGCAAACAATATTTGATAAAATGAATGACAAACAGCGGTTAAATTGTTCAATGATGTACTCTACGTGACAAAGTGTAAAGGATGAATCGATGATGTACATGTATCATGATTGCCTTGAAAATTCATATTAATTAGAAGGGCAATACTACACGTACATAATTTTTTTTACCTAATCTTTTACCTACTCACAATACGGGTGATGACCACATTTTTTGGAGTTTTTTGTTCACGTATGTCTCGTGCACATGTGAGATGGTATAACATTTTCGGTAAGGATAATTCGGTACAAATAGTTTTATTTTAATTAGAGTGACAAAACTGAGAGCATCTTAAATTGGTATATTTAAAATCACTTTTACATTCTTATTAATATTTCGTTGGATTTAAATTTAAATCTTGCTCCAATGAAAAGATTTAAATTTATTTTTTTGTCTTTTGTAGATGTAAAAAATATATAAATTTACATTTTTTATATTTTATGTTGAAAGATACAATTTGCATCTCTGTTGCCTAACCTCTAGTTTACCCTCTTAATCCTATATTTTCAAGTTCCATGGAGGTTCCAACTTCCTAGCAACCTTTTCCCATTATTATTATTATTATTATGAAATAGTGAATTTTTGAAAAATGTGTAATAAAAAAGTAAGAACTTTTTTTAAAAATTCGTGTATAATTATTTTATAGGAGAATGTGTAGTTGAAAATGAGTTTTTTAAAATGTATTCTTAAAAAAAAAATAGGGTTCAAACAAGGGCAAGTTCTCTTCTTCATCCGGACGAACATATCTACAAGGCTCTTTAAATACAAAAATACTTTTTATTTTAAATAGTTAATATTTAAAATTAAGTTACAAGAGACTCTCCATCTTAACTTATTTTAAGTTAATGTACAATGATTGTACTTAACGAATCACATATTTTACTACTATACTTTTTACTATTCAAAATACAAACTGATTTGCACATAAAAAATTATGTTAAATAAAATATGAGAAGAAATCAATCAATATTTTTTGAGAAAAATAAAATGAAGAGTCAAATAGAAACTATTGTTGGGGTGCATAACATTTTTGACTCTTATACACTTTCTTTATGATGCATAAGATACTCTTTATAAATAAAGAGTCTCTCGAAAATGCTCTTAGAGAATTTGTAGTCCAAATAATTTTGCATTAATAAATTGAAATGAAAATGTAACTAGTCCGTTAGACGAAATTTATTAATGATCTAACTTCATATTCAAACACACATTTTAATAAATTCAAAAGTAATATTAATTTATTCATCACTGTTACTTTTTATTTATGAATTAATTAGTTTATAAATTCTTCCAAAGGCCTCTTTATTAGTTAAAGTAAAAGTAAAAGTAAAAGTAAAAGAAATCAAAACGAAACGAAACTTGCATGAAATTGTCGAAGGGCCCAACATATCCAAGTGGAAAATCCGGCCCGTTTCTGCATCGTACCGTTGCAAGGCGTGCTACCTAAACCCATCCTCCAATCCTGAAACCACCACCTTCACCTACTGGTCGTCTTCTAGTTTGTGTATTTTCTGTTTGGTTGGTGTGCACCACTTAATTTCCATTTTCTCCAACCTAATTCAGACAATGCCCTCCGATTCAAATTCTTCTTCCTCTGAAAGCGATTTTCACAGCCCTAATTTGAACCAGGACCTAAATCTGAATTCAATTGATCAGTCACTCGACGCCGTAGAAAATCAATTGGTTTCAATTTCAATGTTGTCTCATCCCGAAATGGAGCCCTTTGATCAGGAAGAGGAGCAACCAGAGCCCATGGAACAGCTCACAACCATGATTGGACAGATGAATGGAGAAATTGGAGAAGAAGTTGTAGTAGACGAGATTAAAGAAGAAGAGCAGACTAAGAGTAGTTTGAAGGCGAAAGCTTCGAGGTTAATTGAAGCAAGTTCAGCATCGAGGAACAATTCCGAGGAAGAAGCAATGAGTCCCAGTAGCAGTGGATACGCGGGTGAGAGAGGGAGTAGTGGCGATGCAGGCGGTATGGGTGATGAAATTAAGGATGATGATGCCGAGGATGAGAATGAAGAGGTCCAGAATTATGGAGTTCTGCGGTCTCAAGAACAGTGGACTCGCAGAAAACGCAACCTAGATGAGGTTGGCTGAAATATTCAAAACTAATACTTTTTCGGTTTTCCCATTCCCTTTTTCATTTTCTTGAATGAATAATTTGTTGAATGATTTTTGAGTACATGGAAAATGGTATGCATTGGTGGACGTGTTGGTCATCGAGTGCAGTAAAAGAATCGTATTTCTTACAATTTTTCGAGTTTAATCAAAATAAAGTATATTACACATTAGAGGGAACTATTTCGATCTGTTTGTTGTTAAGGTGGCCTATATGAGATTGTCCGAGTCATTGTTCACAACCTCTGCGTGCATAGCCAGTGATAAACTTGTAGCTGCTATTGTTATAGGGTTTGATGACTAAAATATCACACAAAAAATTATTGATTTCTAGGTGTTATTGATTTTCAATAGCTGATTTCTAACGGCTTCTCTGATGTCTATTATATGTGCTAATTAATTGTGCATTGGGGTGGCAATCTTTGTATTATCTTTATTTTCAGCAGAGTGGCTTGTTATATTAGAATTAATGTAGTGTTTGCATCAATTTGCTTAATCCCTTTCAAGGTGAAATCTTATTTTCTTCTTTCCTCCAGGCTCCAGGCTTCCTGTCCTTTCTCTTGATTCTGATTTTAAGCTAATATTTCAGGCCTGTCTTTTCTTAGATTAATCCGACCACCCTCAATAGGAAATTCCAGCATGCAGCCATAGGAAACGATCCCATTTACAAACTACTGTTCCCGATTACCATTCCCAGTTCCGGTACAGATTTGAGTTTTGGTCCAAAAACCCTTTCTCATCAACTACTGCCAAAATATCCACTAACCTAAAGTCGAACTGAATTAAACTCTCCTACATCAAATTATAGGACGCTAGCTTGTTTTGGAATTTCGCTAATTCAAAATGATGCCTATTCTCACTCTTCAGAGTTCAAAGACCGCACAATACACATTTAATTTTTGTGTTTCTAGGTCATCCACAATTGATTATGTATAGTTCAAACTTGTTTATCTTCTGCTGAATTTCTGTGGCACTCTTAATATTATGCTATTTTTTGCACTTTTATCTCCAACCTATCTTTCTTGGAATTTCTCTCCCAAGCTTTCATAAATTGGTGCCTGTAGTACCCAATGAAGGTTTCCCATAGCAGCACTATACACCATTCTCTAATTCTTCAAAAACGAAAAGTAGACCCCTGAATGAAACAAGTAATTTGTATCAACTAACTTCTGTTGCAGATTTGAGAATAGAAGTTTTGTCAACGTCTGTCATAGCCCAAACTAATCATTTGGAGTTCCGCTTCACCGAAATTAACAGGGTAATTCTAGTGTGAATTTTAGAGCATGTGCCATTTCTTACTTTATGGTGAACATTCCTCTTGGCCTCTCAGAGCTCGGGAGTTGCCCTCAATAAGTCCATTCAGAAAATGAATGGAAGTTTGGCAGGAAAATTTGAGTTTTGAGTTAGTGGTTGGATTTCGATGGGTAGAAACCCCTATTGGGATGGGAGAAAACATATTATTGGCAGTAAGAGTTTTATTCTATTTAAAATTGCAGGATATAGCAACCTCCCTACTACAAGATGAGAAAGCTGATCCATAAAATTTGTGGTTTTGGGGAAATGACCAACTGGGATTGGGTTTTGAGAAGTGGGTTTGAGAACTTAGAGAAAGACAGGAAATGGGACGAGAGAGGACAGTTCAGGGTTTTAGAGAAAGAAGGTCTTAAATTCTACATTTTGGTTGCTCAGTTAAGGTTTAGGTTAATTTTGTCTTATAATATGAATTTAACAGCCTTACCATCACTGGAGACTGAGCACTGATATATAGAAGTTTGAGATGAGTAATGTTAAGAAACAAAGGTTGGGATAAAATTGCAAAACAGTGTAAAAGTTGAGGAATATGGCCATTATTTAACCTTTATTTTAACTACTCTAATTGCCTATTTATTTTTGAACCAATTCAGAGATTATTTGTTGCACTCCATTATATGGCCAGTTCTTGTTTTGGGGGTATCATGAACAATATGTCTGTTTTCTGCTTGAGCAAAATCCATTGTTGATATATGCTATATTTTCTCGGTTTTTCCTATTCGTAAGCCTTATTGACACTGTTGAGATCACACCAATTAACTAATGTTAGGTATATGGTGGTTCATGAGAGCTGCTCTGTCCTAAATTGATTGACTATTTAATAAAATGCAGGATGATGCTTCAATTTCATGGAGAAAAAGGAAGAAACACTTCTTTATATTGAGTCACTCTGGGAAACCCATATATTCTAGGTATGCATCACTGGTTAGTTGAACTTTTTGCCATACAGCAAAATTGGTTTCCATTTTTTCCTGTATTGAAAGGTGATGATTCACTGTATCTGTTCAATTCCAGCATTTGTTTATGACTTTCATTTATGAATCATAATCTTTGTTTGGTTTTGCAATTGAGTTAAAGATATGGGGATGAACACAAGCTAGCTGGGTTCTCTGCAACTTTGCAAGCCATCATTTCCTTTGTGGAAAATGGGTACATTGTTCATGCAGCTCTTTTGCTATCATCTCATTTTGCCGTTTTTCTATCAGCTTGTATATTAGTTTGCCTCATTGCTTCCTCTTCAGGGGCGATCAGGTTAAATTTGTAAGAGCAGGAAAGCACCAGGTTAGTTTATCTTCTGATGTTTGTAGTGACTTATTTGTGTAGAGTGGCATCATGCTTCTTCTTTTAACATTAAGCCTATGTTTGTCCCCCATTTTTTGAAAAACTCATTTTCTCAAAGCTCATTTTCAATCAAGCAATCTCCCATAAAATAATTTTACACGTAAATCGAAAATTTTTCCTCCTTTTTTAACCATATATTCTTCAAAAAAATCACTATTCCAAAATACATTTTCTTACTATAATGGGGCTCAAACAGGGGCTAAATAGTTACCTAATTGGAAAAATCTTTTGTAGAGCTGGTTAATGCTAACTATTTTAAATAGGAAGCTTCTATAGAGTTCAGCACCATACTTATGTAGGACTTTTGGCTTGTATTTCAGTGCGCTATCATATTTTTTCAGATATGCGAGGTTTGAATTTCAGGTAGTGTTTCTTGTGAAAGGACCAATTTACTTAGTTTGCATTAGCTGCACAGAAGAGCCTTATGAGTCACTAAGGGGACAATTGGAGCTCCTTTATGGTCAGGTAGCATATTACCCTTTTTATATATATTTTTTCGAATAGATTTTCTAGGTGGGTAACACATCCATGTAATTTCAGAGGCTCTTACCATTTTTTTTCCATTTCATGCCTATTTAATTTGATGAGATTCACTTCTGATGGACGTGTTTAACTTATTTATTTTGCTTTGATTTAAACGCAGATGATACTTATCCTCACAAAGTCTGTAAATAGATGTTTTGAGAAGAATCCCAGATTTGATATGACACATTTACTTGGAGGAACAGATGTTGTCTTCTCCTCTCTCATCCATTCTTTCAGTTGGTACATCGTTATTCTCTTTGGACTGATAATTTAGTGTCAATAAAAGCAATATTAAGTGTTAGAGCTATTCCAACTACGTCATTATTAATCTGTTATTAGTCCAAACAGCTCTGATCTCTCTCTCTCTCTCTACATGCACACACGCACGCACGCATTTTGGGCAAAGTATATTAGGTGTTAGAGCTTGCGAACTATGGGCTACGAGAAAAACTCTTTTTGATGAACGTTAATAATCAACTCTAGATAGTGAGTACTTCTTAGTCTCTGGACTATGACCGTAGGAAGAACCTCACTTTATTAACTAATAAAATTCTTACTTTTTAGTGTCTGCATCATTTTCCTTTTCCTTCATCATATGTAATGGGTACAATCCGTCCATCTAGCTAGTTTACTAGTCATATTATTACTCTTGCTGAAATTCCCAATCTGAGCAAGAGATTCTAATATCTGAAACCATATGTCCAGCGGTGCTTTCCTTCCATGCTTTTTTCATTAACTGGCTTTAATTTTAAAGAATCCATCTATTATTAAACATTTGCGTGGAAGATTGTGCAACCAATGTGCTCTTTCTCAATAGCGGGAGTTTTCTTCCTCCTGGTTATGTCTATCACGACTTGTACTGTCACTTCTATTAACCAGAAGGAAGAATAGAGCTACCGACATTATTTTAGATGTTTATAAATTATTATGTAGTGGACATTGTAATTTCTGCTTGAAAATTTGTATTACTTACCAATCGAATTTAAGTTAGCCTTTTAGCTTAATAACTGGAAACATCTTGCTGAGTTTGATGTCAATTGTTTGATTGTGAGGTCATATGATTGTCTTTTGAGACCAAATGTAATGTTCCTTATCTGTCAGTTAGGTATTTATGTTTTTTGTAGTTCTTTTTAACTCTCTGTAATTTACAACTAATACTTAGTTACATCTCTGTTGTAGGAATCCTGCCACTTTTCTCCATGCATATACCTGTCTTCCCCTTGCTTATGCAACAAGGCAAGCAGCAGGTTTGATCTTGCAAGATATAGCTGATTCAGGAGTCTTGTTTGCAATATTAATGTGTAGACATAAGGTCATCCTTCTAATTCTGAAGTTCTTGTTTTACCTTCTTTTGTCAGTCACAACAACTCCTTTACAAGTGTAATTAACCAAGTTGTTAGTGGTTTCCAGTCAAAAACATCATCAGTTGAAACTTAAATGCAGGTTATCAGTCTTTTTAGTGCACAAAAGGCATCTCTTCATCCCGACGACGTGCTGTTACTCTCCAATTTTATTATGTCCTCTGAATCTTTTAGGCAAGTTCAGCTAACTTTTATATTCTCTTTCATATTCCCTACCTCCACCTGTCTGAAATTATGGGAATCAAGATTTGGTTGAGATCATTGTATCATAATCAGATGTATAAATACATAAATACACTCAAACAAACATATATATGGGCACAAGACATGTTTCTATGGTGTTTGCCTGCCACCTTGGGTGTTTTGCTTGATGATTTTAAATACTCGGTTATCATTTTTTTCCTCAGATATGGAACTGGGGATTCAAAAATGGTCTGCAAAGAAAATGTTAATTGTAATCTGTTGTTTATGCCTTGGCAACTTTATTACTGTTATTTCATTATTTTACAAATCTTTATTCTGAATTAAATTCCTAGTTGAACTTAAAATAGATATGAGGCTCTTAAATGTATGACTTATTGTAAAACAGATTTTTTCTAGTGTTGCTAGATAACGTGTGCAATCTTACTTTTTGAAGTCGAGAATTGAATATTGACCAACTGAATTAAGGAATTGAATATTGAATGCACAACTAGCAAATAGGCTGAAAGAGAGAATTTGGAGGGAAACTTCAATATCAATTCAATTTAATATTCAGAAGCCTCTATAATTAGAAAACCTACTCCAGTTTATTCCCAAGATCCCTAATAAAAGATGGAGAGTTACCTAACTATGAAATGCAATCACCTAAATGTAACCTTGTATGGAAAAGAAATAAAGAAAATCAATCAAAATAATTTTTCAAAATATTTCTTATTCTTTTGCCTGAAGTGAATGTTTAGTTCATGGGAAGTCTTCCAGTTATATCCACAAGACTCTCCATCTGGTATTTTCTGTTTCTATGCCCGACACTTTTTTTTTTGCTTTTAATAAACATGAAACACGGAGATTCAGGGTGTCAATTACATTACCATATATTGTTAATAGTTATAAATATATGCCAATAAATTCCATGGAAGTTCGTGGTGAAAATCACATAATAATTAGCTCTTTTTGAACTGAAGCTGATTTTTACGACTGAGATTATTGTTTCTGTTTGTTGGAGGCTTTTATCTTTCTTTCTTTTTGTTTCACGCAGGACATCTGAGTCATTCTCGCCAATTTGCTTACCAAGATATAATCCCATGGCGTTTCTGTATGCTTATGTGCATTATTTTGATGTAAGTAGACTAAAATACAACAACAGCTTCAGTTAATTAACACGTTTGAACGGCTATTCTCTCCTGGTTTTGAGATTTTAGGAAACCTGAATTTTGAGTACTCTAAATACTTTAGATGTTGATACCATGATGGGTGGAAAATGTACGAAAATAAACTAAGAGAGAGATTGAAATACCTCTCCACACAAGTAAATAAATACATCCAAGAAATACAATTATCACCACCCAAAGGAATCTAGCAAGGGATACAGGGCTAGGGAACTCAACACTTAATGATATCCCTTATAGAGATGCAGTTTGCATGAATTCTACAAATACATTAGATTCATCATCATTATTCAAAGTTTGTTGGTAGATAATTGTTGTGGAATACCAGTTTACAAGTTTTTTTTCCAACATTTATCTTCCCATGGCTAGATTAAGACACTAATGTGAGAAGTTTGACATCACTTACTTGTAAATAAGGGAGTCATGCCTACTTATCAACAAATGATAAAAAATTTTGGATGACAGTTTGATACGTACCTGTTGCTGCTTACTTCAAGTTCAGATGCCTTTTTTCATCTGAAGGACTGCAGGTAAATGTTCGTGTGATCTGCCAATGTTTCAGAAATTCATGATCCAATGGCTCTTCAATTTGTTTTGCAATAATTTTTACATGGGTTTGGGGTTAAATTTTGTTATCCGAGGGGCCACAGGATGGCTTGTTGGATTTATTACTATAGTCCTTCCACTCTTTGATAAAAGGAAAACTCTGGTATATCTTGTAGGATTCGTATTGAATCGGTACTTTTAAAGTCAAATGTACTGAGTGAAGTTCAAAGATCCATGCTAAATGGTGGCCTGCGTGTTGAGGATTTGCCTATGGAACCTGCTTCTATTATGGGATCCATGTCTTCCCATCTAGGTCAATCAGGGCCTGCAGCAGATTCGCCGGGAAGGATTAGGGAAGCATTAGTTGGGACTGGTGGTCCTGCTGGGCTTTGGCATTTTATGTATCACAGTATTTATCTTGACCAATATGTGTCATCTGAATTTTCATCACCAATCAACAGCTTGACACAGCAGAAAAGGTAACTAGTCTCATACTGTTAACTGTACAATAACATTGTATTATCATCAGAAAGGGTTATTCTGGACAGTTTGACAACCAGGCTGCAAAATTGTTGTCTTGTTTTGCAGATTATATAGGGCTTACCAGAAACTTTTTTCATCCATGCACGATCAAGGAAATGGACCTCATAAAACTCAGTTTAGAATGGATGAAAATTATGGTATATGTTTCTCAATAGCCTAGTGTTTTATTTTGGTGATTTTAAATGTTCTTTTGCTTTTCAGAATGATAGCGTTCACCGAGAATTCCTGGTAGACCTAGTTCTTTACATTGTTACGTGATAAATGAATGGTTCATTTGATAACATTTTCTTCACGTGAAAGGATCACTAAAATGTTTCAAGCGGTTAGAAGCTCCAAGATTGACCCTGCTTTGGCTTTTCACTTTTGCATAAATATATGGCAATGAATAATTTTGCTCATGGAGACTCCACAACTCAATAATGTTGTTTAGTATTTGAAGAGCTGCACCACCAGAACCATCAACCTCATTCCAGGAGAGAAAACAGCATATAGTAACACCACCATGACATGATTCCCAACTCTGTAAATTGGCAGTGATGGTCTCTGTTGACAAAATAATTTCTTAACCAAAAGGCAATCAACTTTATAATGCAAAGTTCCATCCTTGGTTTTTTTTTTTTTCATGTTCTAGGAAGGGACATCAGCAAATGGATTTTTTGGTTATGTGCTGTGGTGGTTTGGGGTTGGGTAAATTCCATTGGTCTTCATTTTGAAAAATTGCTTCAGTCAGAGAGGTGGCAGTGGTGGTAACTATGTCCAGTTGATGGTAGTTTGAGGTTGGCAATATGTTGGCATTGAAGTGGCAGAAATGGTGACTTCATATATTTGTTAGGAGTGATGTCAAGTGAAGCAGCCATGGCTGTGATGAGAGAAAGAAGCTGAGGGAAGAGAGAAATACAATCTTTATTGACTTGAGTTGGGAGACAAATGATTTTATAATGGACTACAGCGTCTTTAATAAAGGATAGATTTGGTGAAAAGCCCAAAATTTTAGAAAAGGGTGTTTTACTTGTGGGCAATCCAAAAAGGAAATGTGACTAAGGGAGTATTCAATCATGGACAAGCATAATTTTTATTTTTTTTTAATTGGATTTTATTCCTCTTTTTTTTTGTTGATAACTTTTTGCAGTGGTTTAGTTTGTCAATTTTGCACATTTATTTTGTAACTCCTGGTTGTGAAGTTTCCAACCAATCCATTGACATTGCAGTTTTACTCTGCTGGGTCACAGAAGAATTTGAGCTATATGCAGCGTTTGACCCCCTTGCAGAAAAGGTAAGATAATATCACACTATGAACTTCGGTGGACTGGGTTTGAAATTGCAGTTCTCTTTCCAGGGCTGTTTTTGATGGTCAGATTATATATCTAGAATTAAATCGGACATATCCTGATGCATTTTGATAGGTCTAGGTTAAGAAATATGATTTGTACCATCTCAGCTTATACATTTAGCTGTATGGATCCGACAACTACATTTTTGCAATTATGGTGCATAATAGCTTATCTTACTGCAGCAGCGGAAACCTTTACAACTTCGAAACATTATGTCGCCCTACCTTACCTCTAGATTTGTATTTAGAGAAAAATTTATCATGTGCCTTGTGCCTTCAAGCCATGGCTCATCATGTGCTGTTTATTTGAGACCCTGGGGGCATTGTGTATATTTAAAAAAGAATTAACCAATAAGTGAGCTTGTAGAGTTTTGACTAATATGTCATAGCTAGGTAATAGATGAGAATCGATAGCGGTCTTCTGACGGTTTTGGGCCTGTTTGAGCTCCATTTTTTTGTGTAAAATGCATTTTGAAATAGTAGATTGATGGAGAATGTGTGGTTAAAAATGAAGGAAAAGTTTTTTGGTTGCGCGTAATGTTATTTTATTGAAAAATGTGTATTTGAAAAGAAGAGAGAAAAATGTATTTTTAAAAAAATGGGGATCAAACAAGGTATTAGTGGTATCTTCTGCTGAATTATGATTTTCCTAGATCAAGTAAATTTTCTGAAACATAGAGCTCATTTGGAAGAATTGGAACGTAGAAAAGCACATTCGCTCTGCCCACATCTGAGAGACCCGTATCTTGTGCAGCATCTCTTTTGAAGTTTTATAATGTCACCTGAAATAGATTGTTCTACGAGTTCATGGCATTCAAATCAGGCGTTATTTTCTTCTTCTTGTTTTTACCCTTCAGCCCAGGGAGCAAAGGTTGAAAATGATGAAAGGAGAATATTTGGTTCAACTCAGATTTTTTCTTTTCGTTATTTCAATTCTGCTGCCAATGGAGGAAGGCTAGAAAATAATGTGATAGGCGAAGATTGTCTCTGAACTGGGAATTCTTGTGCAACTTCTATTCAAAACTAGCTAGCGTTATATCTTAAGCGAGCTTGTAAAGGCAGAGCGATCCTGCAAATTTTAGTTATATACATTATCATCATTCTGTGTTGTGATAAATTGCATTGCACCTTGCAGGATTCGGCAATAAAGACGTGCAATCGGGTTTGTCGGTGGGTGAAAGCTGTGGAAAATGACATTTTCTTGTTGGGAGCAAGTCCCTTTTCATGGTGATTCTTCCAAATACTATGCCTACTCCCACCTCTTGTATTTGTATTGAATAGATAAGGTATACTCATTTCCCTCTGATAAAACATGGCCTAAGTTTTTGATAGGCTCCAATTTTTGTGTAGTTGTATTTGTACACACCAATATTGGTAGCACCCATAGTTATTAGACCCGACCTAGATATCAACCCGGACAAGGTACCGGGTCTCGGGTTAGTGATTGGTCAATAGTCGGACCGGTGGGTCATTGCGTAAAAAATTATATAAAAAAAAAAAAAAATTAAAGTGTAAAATTTTTTTTAGGCAAATTATATATTTTTTAAATTATTTTTCACTAGTTATTTAGGTCTATAAAATAAAGTAAAATGCTTAAATAAAGTTTTTATATAAAATACTTTTAGGGTGTGTTTGATGGATATTATCGAGAAAATAATGTATTTTAAATAGTGATATGATATGAAATATGTGGTTAAAAACTAAAAAATAAGGAATTTTTTTTGATGTGATTGAAAATATTATTTTATTGAAAAATGTGTGGTTGAAAATGAGTTTTGAAAGAACCAAATATGGGCTTAAAAAACATATATATATGAATCATTGGATACATATAATTTATTGCATATAAAAAACATTGAAGTATTCTACAACTTTAATGGTGATGAACTAATTATTTTACTTAAAGGTCTAAGGTTCAATTTCTTGGACCTCCAAAAATTTAAAAGGCATTTTTGAAAATGCCTAATCCGGTCGGGTTAACTCGATCAAAATCGTCGGTTAACTCGGTCAAAGTCGATTTTTGATCGAGTCATGTGCATTCCTATTAAATTAATCTATTCGGCCCAGGCAAGGGCTCTGGTCACTGGTCACCGATTTCCCAGCCCGATCGATCGGGATTTATAACTATGGTAGCTCTTGTAACTTTACAATTTTCAGATCACTTTTGTGAGAGTCTTTCTATCAGTTCAAGTAGGGGTGGGCAAAACCCGACCGAATCCACCAAAATCGCCCAAATCGAACCAATCCGACCGGTTTGGATCGATTTTTTTGTTTTTTTTTACACGGGTTGGGTGGGTTGGTTGTGTAGTCGAGTCGGGTCGGGTTATGGGTTAACTCATGAAAATCGAATAAGCCCGTCCAATCCAATCCAACTCGACTATATTTATAAATTTTATAAGTGTTATGATATTGTTTGGA
>CAIGRT010204742.1:0-12084 GCA_903798405.1 Fraxinus platypoda | reverse complement strand
TCAATTAGCACTATTATAATATATCTTATTTATTTTTCGAAAATACATTTATTTTGTTAAGCTCTTAAGTTGGATTTTGTATTATAATTTGTACGCATTATTAAATGATTTTTAAATTGATTAAAAATTTAAAATAATATTAAAATAAGAAAACGTCTTTTTACGCCTATGCATTGTCTATGAGCACATCTAGATCGAAACTTGGCCTCCATGCATTGCCACACATTACGCTTTTTTAAAATACTGATTTCACTTGTCAAATAGGAAATCCACGCCCTCCCTAAAAAATATAAAGTGGTTGAAGAATGATAAGGATGAGTAAAAGATATATACCACCAACAAAGAAAAAATAAAATTAAGAAAATATCTAATAGTGCTCTTATGAGACATAAGTCCCAAAGAACTTTAACAATATGTCATTCTAAACAATTGAAAATTTTGATCAAAATACAATAAAAAATACATGATTTCACGTTTATGTTTGACTCACTTCAATAATATACTTATAATTAGATTAATTTATGAATAAATAAATATTTAACAAATTTCTTTTTTATTAGAAAATTAAATATAAAAAGAGTTACTTATTTTGAGGAGGTGGTGTTGCCGATTGTCATGAGGTGGTGCTGGTGGTTCTAGCGACAGTGGTGTAGGTATTGGTGCTACTTGAGGCAGTAGTGAGGTGGAGGTCATAAATGGTGGTGGTGGTAGTGATCACAAATTATTTGGTTAATTGTGACCAATTGGTTAATGTGTGACCAGTAAATAATATGTGACTAATGAAATAAATAATTTGTGACCAATAAAAAATGTCTGGCCTAAAAATAACATTGTGATTACATTTATAATTGTGGCTAACAATTTGTTAAGTTGTGATCAATAATTTGATAATTTGTGAAATAAAAATAATTATGACCAATTAATTTGATATTTTGTGACTATGAAAGAAGTTGTGATTTATAAAATTTGTGATTTGTGATCGAGAAATAATATGTGACCAATTAATTTTGATAATTTATGATCGAAAAATAAGTTGTGGCTTAAAAATTTTGTAATTTGTGATTATGACGTCTGTAATTGTTACTAATACATAATTGCGACCATAAATTATATAATATTGTAACCTTAATATATTAAATTAATAAAGTATTTTTAATTAATTATTCAATAAATAAAATGCAATTAATAATTGATTTTTGAAATAATAAAACTAATTTCTTAAATTTGAAATTGTATTGTGTAATACCTTATTTATGTAATGTTCCCTTTTATTTTATTTTTTAAGTTTGCATATGGGCTGGGAGCGATCGACTAATTAATAGGAAACATATCTTTTTTGTTCTCCTTATTCTCAAATTTTATATATGTTGATTCCTATTCATAGCTCCTTATAAAGAGAAACTCTTTCCCTTCGTCCACATATATAAATACCCATTAGGAGACTCTATCAGAATATAATGAATCCTTAAATGCACAAAATTGAAAATATTTTTTTGAGCGTTACATTGTTGAATTCATTTTGAAAGGACAAACTTTCAAATTGATCATCCCACCAATTTCGATCTTTGACGAACATTAATTTAATCATAAGTGTTAACTAGTCGTCCCATCATTTTCATCAGTTGAAAGTACTTATCGATACTTGTAATTTGTTACTCTGTTTGGACTACCACTTAATATTTACATGCAGTTGTCTACCAATTCCGCTCATCAACAAATTCGACTATGAATCCTTGAACGCTTTCATTGGTTAACAAGAATGGCTTAGAATGAGTCTATGCAATATTGAATTTTTTTTTTAAAAAGTGATTTGTTGAATTAAAAAAATGGCTAAAGATATTCGTACTTTCTTGATGAGTGAATCGTTTCATAGCTCGAAATGAATCTTACCATAATCAAGCATGATATCGATCCATAAATTTAGCCCTTGTTTGGTAGGTACTCCATTATTTCAAAAATACAATTTTCTCTCTTATTTTTAATCATACATTTTTCAATAAAATAATATTATACACAAACTCAAAACTTCTTCTCATTTTTTAACTTCTCATTCTCTATCAAAATACTGTTTAAAAATGTTTTTTGGACAAAAATTGAGATTCAATCACGCTCTTAATTTCCTTAAAAATCAGCACTTGTAGATAAAAAAATCTAACATTGTGAGAAAAACAATAAATAAATCCTAAACAAGGTTTTCTAAAAATTGCTCCTTTTTTTACTTCCAATTTTTTGTTTTTAGATGTCAATTATCAAACAAAAAGTCTATAAAGCCCTAAAGAAAAGCAGAGGAGTATCTCACGTGACTGACCGACGGTGGCACGTGATGGAGACATGCCCAGTGGATAAAATTAAAAAGAGAGCGGTTAGAAGCAGTTAGTTAAGTGTAATAATTACGTTAAGGTATACAACTTTTTTGCTTCATAAAATTACCAGTTAGTTAACGACCGTCAAGTCTAACGATTTCTCACACTATAAATATGGCCGTTATATTGGCCGTAGTACTTCGTCACTCAACTCTCTCTGTTTTTCCCTCTCTCTATGAAATTTCAGCTATATATATACTGATATAGAGAGAGAAGATTAGATATATATACATCCATTGAGGGAGACTGAGAGTTCTGAAGAAATAGAAATGGCGGTCTCGAAGAATTGGGTGCCTCTCTGTTCTTTTCTGCTTTTGCTGCTATTCGTTGGCGTTGTTGCTGTAGTGAACGAAGATGAAGCCGCGAAATCGAGGTTTGTTCCTGTTTTTAGAATGCATTATCCGAATCCTTCTCTAACTTGTGAGTTTTTGCTTTTGAAGTAAAGCTTTAATTGGAAAATTTCAGAAAAAATTATAGTTTCATGTTTATTAATTCTCTCATTTTCTCGTGCCTTCATAGTTCATATAGTGTTGTTGTTTTCAGCATTTTAACTCGGTTGATTTTCACAATGTTTTTACAACTGAGTCGACTCGGTAATGCCTAATCTTTGCCGCAAACGTCATCGGAGTATCACATTTCTCTTTCACCGTTTACTTTTCCCTCTTTAGCGCACATCAAATTTTCACCGTCGGAGCTCTTTCGAGTCCCACCCACTCCTTTGTTTCTAACCTAAAAGAATCAATACCAACCATCAGATCCATTAGTTATTCAGTTAATGAGCGATTCCTCTGTAAACAAACAATTTTCATTGGCTCTGTCCATTTTCCACATTTAACCTTACGAAATGTAGTTTATTCCACACCGAAATGTAGTTTATTCCACACCGAACCATATTATCAAAAGTACTACGCGTATTGTGGTAATTACAATATGCATTTCGACCCACCCTCAAAAAGCAGTTATCTTTTGTATCTCTCTCTCTATTCTAAAAAGGCACTTTTAACGGTTTTAACGTAGTGCTTTGTATGTATATGCCAATGTGTATGTATATACGGCACTGCGCCACTACCTTGAGCAGTGTACAGCATTGTGTGTTGTGTGTGTGTGTTTTTTTTTTCTTACGTGAAATTCATATTACTGAATAAATAATGATTATATGTCTTCGGTAGCTGACACCCCATGTGAAATTGCTTTGACCTCAAATGGGCTTTTGCTTTTTACCGCAAATGAGTTCCCTGCAGAATGAGCTAGAGTTATTTTCTTCTGGCCTAAATGGTGAATTGTTAGTCAAAAATCTTGGATCAAGGTGTCCTAAAAAGTTCTTGAAAATGATATATATACATATTTACAGCGAGAGAGAGAGTATAATAAATATTGATGGGTGATGTAATGTGTTCAGGTTGGGAGAAATTGAAGAGGAGGCTTGGAATGAACATGCAGTGGATGACCCAGAAGAGGTTGCAAGAATGGTTGAAATGTAATTTCTCTTCTTCTCCGTGTTAGAATTCTTGATTATTGCCGTTTCGTGCATTAATGGGCACTGCGAGTTTTAGTAGCAGTTATTGCTACAACGCTTATTGTGGACCTTGAATTGAATTTGACACCCCCGGGAGCCGGGAGGGGTGAGGTGGGTGGGTTCTTTTAATTCATCTGTCAGATTGTATGATGAATGTAGCAATATGGGTTTCTTTTTTATTACAAATTTATAGCTTTATATTCTAGAATAAGCAAAATTGAACCTCAGTCTCACTCTGTTCTGCTAAATTTATGAACTTTTATGTGTATTAGTTTAGTGTTCATTTCATCCACTTGCTACTGCAACTATATATCCGTGTCTTGCACTATATAATTCCTTCATATATATCTGATTTTACCAAATTTTAGGTGAAGTAGCTCACAATGTATACAAATTTCGTCGTAACACCTTTACGATGCAATTTAAACTTGGTGTTGTCTTAAAACGCATGACCACTCTAATGCTTATGTCAAAATCCCCCTTTATTCTTTTTCACATTGGTCCACATACGTGCATTCTCCAAGTGATCGTCAGTCGTAGTTGGGTTAAGTGCTGATGGTGAAGGTATGCATTGCATGTTTATACAAGAAAAGTATCAAAATATTGGAATTCTAAGTTGTTCATGGTGGAATGCAGTAGGCCTGCATACATGTGAAATGCTGCATTCTTATCCTATCCTTTTCCTTGGCAATATCACTCATATGAGGTCAGAGAAAGATAAAGTGCCTTCAATATTTTTTGGCTGCCTTTACATACCAATAATTAACCTAGCAAATAAATCCATCTTATGTGGAAAAAGCCGAATTGCCCATATAGTACGACAATATGTATTTGTTTTCAGTATCTTCAAGTAGACCAGGGCCTGTCTTTGCTTTTGCTCCACCGACAGATACAGCTGCAATGGAGGACTTTTTTTATCCTGACTATATTTTTCATGCAACTACGATGCAGTCAAAGGGTATTTTATTTAAAAGTAATTTGAAGACTTGGACCTGTCTTGTGAATTACAGGGCCACTCGGAACAGCACTGAGAGGAGAAAACTTGGATTTTTCTCATGTGGAACCGGTAACCCTATTGATGATTGCTGGCGTTGTGACCCCAATTGGCACAAGAACCGCAAACGCCTTGCTGACTGTGGTATTGGTTTTGGGCGCAATGCCATTGGAGGCCGAGATGGCCGATTTTATGTTGTCACTGATCATCGGGATGATGACCCTGTTAACCCAAGACCTGGCACTTTACGCCATGCTGTTATCCAGGACACGCCTCTCTGGATTGTCTTCAAAAGTGACATGGTTATAACATTGAAGCAGGAACTCATCATGAACAGTTTTAAAACCATTGATGCCCGTGGAACCAACGTACATATTGCCAATGGAGGGTGCATTACCATTCAATTTGTTAATAATGTTATTATTCACGGTTTGCACATCCATGATTGTAAACCGACGGGAAATGCCTTGGTGAGGAGCTCGCCATCACATTATGGTTGGAGGACTATGGCTGACGGTGATGCCATTTCTATCTTTGGATCGAGCCATATCTGGGTTGATCACAATTCGCTTTCTCATTGTGCCGATGGCCTTGTTGATGCTGTCATGGGCTCCACAGCCATTACCATTTCCAACAACCATTTTGCCCATCACAATGAGGTCCGTCTTCACTATTTTCCGTAACATCCAATTACCAGTACTTATACAAACGATTTTGTTTGTTTATGTAAACAGGTTATGCTATTGGGACACAGTGATTCTTATGTGAGAGACAAGCAAATGCAAGTGACCATTGCCTACAACCACTTTGGAGCAGGTCTCATTCAGAGAATGCCAAGGTAAGTCATACTTGAAATTTCATGCTAAATGGCTGTATTTTAGGCCTCTTTGCATAATCCTCGATTTTGTAGAGGAAAATCCAATTTCTATTTTACGTGGAACACTAAAAATCAAGACCTTAACATCGACCTTTTGGAACTTAGATACGTAATCTGATAGGAAAACGTCGTACAAATAATGCAGGTGCAGGCATGGATACTTCCATGTCGTGAACAATGACTATACTCACTGGGAGATGTATGCCATCGGTGGAAGTGGAAATCCCACAATCAACAGCCAAGGAAACAGATATCTTGCCCCGGTCAATCCTTTTGCAAAAGAGGTACCAAAAAGTCGCATCGCTTCGTAAACAATTACCAATCGTTCGAGATGAGATTTAAAAATCATTCTTGTCTAAATGTTGGATGATTTTGTTTTGCTAGGTGACAAAACGAGTCGAGACAGCTGAAAGCCAATGGAAAGGTTGGAACTGGAGGTCGGAGGGCGACCTGATGCTTAACGGGGCTTATTTCACTCCATCTGGTGCTGGAGCTTCAGCCAATTATGCTAGAGCTTCAAGCTTAGGTGCCAAGTCTTCCTCCATGGTTGCATCTATTACTTCTGGTGCCGGTGCCCTTGGTTGCCGCCGGGGTCGCCAATGCTAACAGTCAGTTATTATTCTATAAAGACTACAAGGCGTCCTTTTCATTTTCAATTTCCTGTTAGATTTCATTTACCACTACAAAGAACTACCTATTTCATGTTACGTCCATTGTTTGTCGGTCGTCTGTCTGTTTACTTTACATTGGCAAGTGTACAATTTTTACACATGTCCAATTCATCCCGGTCCATTGATCTTCACTCCACCGTCACCATTGTTGCTCAACCTCGGCCTGCTTCAGTCGAAAGAAAACAATGCTATTCCGGGAGCAGGTGCAGAAGCGTTGTACAAACCCGTCTTTTTTTCCCTCTTATTTTATCATAATGTCAAGATGTTTCAGTCATTATCCCCATCTACATATTATGTTGGCTTTTGTTTTCATAGAAAAAGACTGTTTCTTCCCCTTTTTCCTTTAGCTTTCTTGAGTCATACAAGCTATAGTGTGAATGTCAAAAACTTGAGTCACGGAAAAGAAATTATTTTTGTACTGGTTGCAACGTATTAGCTTTTACTTTTTTTGCTTTGTCTTTTGGTTGAATAAATTATTGTGCTTTTTGAACAATACATACTTGATGTATGAGTTTTACCTTGTCTAATTTGTCTTTTGTTGTGATTATTACTGCATGTGCTGAGCATAAAGATTATCTAAGTGATGAGCGTTTATTACATTACCAGCAAATGGATTATCTTCATAAAGTAGATAAATGATGTCAACTACTTTTGTAATGATCTAATTTAGCATCATGATATTTCACATGGTGTACTAGTTTTTACCCTCTCAATTTCAGTACTTTTTACGAGGAGCACATAGAACACGGGGTTTATACTCAATGCGTTTATAAATTCAAAGTAAACTTTTCAATAGTCATGTAACACTTAGAAGATTTCACTGAATATAAATCAGGGATGTTATTCAACGTGCTTATAAACTCACGAAGTAGACCTCTCATGACTCACGAGAAATATGAACTTTTAGAAATAATCGTTATATTCCATCCCTTTTGAAGCAACATCCACAACTATTCATATTTTAACCAAGTTTTTTTATGATATGTATGAACCTATGTATATGTGTCCCTAATGGTGTCCAAAGAATTAGCCCTTGTTTGTTTAGCTCACTTCAAGTCATAATCAACATTAAATTTTAAATGTACATTACATGAAATCCACATATTTTATAAAATTTTTAATTGTATATTTCATCGACTTCTATCAAAATCAACTAAAAATGTGATTTTTTTTTTTTTTTTTGACAAAATCAAATAGGAGCATACCATGACACAAGCCTTGCATGTGAGCTTGGGCCACAAGGCATGTGAGGCATTTCATTTTCCTTTGTCGACAATTGGGCCCAATGTCAATACATTACCCAATTAGACCACATGCATGTTCTATTGCAGCTGTCACACTAAGATTAAGGTTCAATAATTTGTTCATTTTCTTGGCCATAATTATGACTTTCACATAAAACATTCAACCTCACATTTACCAAAAGTTTAAGCATGATTTACTCAAAATATATCTAACGCTTTAATAGACTGTTAAAAGGAATTGTCACGTTAGTAAAATGATCATATTTTAGAAAAAAAATTTATTTAATAAAATTTGACACAAACTCTATCAAGTTGCAGTAATAAAGGAAAAAATAAAAATTGTCTAAAATTTCTACGACATTTAAAAGTTCTGTTAGACTTGCTAACTCAATAAAATTTATATTCGATATGCAGATTTTATATCATCATATTGTTTTATTTTTATTTTAAGACACTTAAACAACATTATAGGATCGAACTTTGCTACACAAACAGGGAAATTTGATAGAATTAAAAAAACAAATACACGTGTCCAACGCTGGTTGGACAGTTTATAAAAAAAAAAAAAAAAAAACACCCAATCCATTTATGCCAACTCAAGATGTCACTGACACCCTGTTTATATTCCCTGTTTGAGCATAATTATTCTTATGGGATCATAGACAGTCCTCATTAGAGATCAAATTTGAATTTAATTGTCTATTCTTTAGATATTTCTACCGCATTGGAAGTCTTAGATAAAAATTCATAAAATATATTGAAGATTTTCGTACGTTAATTTATTTTAGATCTCCAACAAAAATCTTTGAGCTACTTGTTTGCAGGCCTATGATTACGTTGGGGACATTTACCATAAGGAAAATCATTGAAATTGAGGAAAATGATTTAGATCTATAATGAGCATTACACTAAATTGATTCTTCAATAATTAATGAAAGTTTAAATTCTAATTGGCTATAATTATTTGAGCTTGACTTATCTATACTTTGGTAAATATCAACCTATAACATTTCTAAAAGTTGTCTTGGATTTTTTGTTGAGCTACCAAGTATCAGACATCGTGTTACTTATCGGATTAATTTATGTAACTCACATTTTTAAAACGAGCATTTGCGACAAAATCTGGATCATGCCCCCATTATCAAAGTTTTTGGGTAATACTATTTATTATCATGATAATAAAATATCGGTGATGTGCAACCCACTATCCCCACATTTCTCTTTTTCTCTTATAAAAATTGAATTGTTCAATCCCATTATTTCACACAGACTGTCATATCACCAATATTCCATCATAATAATAATAAATATTATTATTCAAGATTTTGTAGTCTAGAAATATAACAGAAGATTATAGCTTTGATCCTCAAACTATTGCCAAGTATAAAATTAATCATGAACTCTAAAGAATAACAAGTTGATCTTCAACTAATTATTTGCTCATATTTAATTTTGATTATTTGAAAATTACTTCACTTTCACACTCATTTTCAACCACCCACATACACACACACACAAAAATAAAATATTATTTTTCGTATTTTTCCTTTTTTTTTTTTAACCACATTCAAAGGAAAAAAAAACACTTTTCAAGAAATCACTTGTCAAAACATGTTTTATCAAACAAGCGCTATATTTCACAATTTCCTTGACGATGAGAAATGTTTAAATTTTTGTCAAATCATAACATGACTCTCATGGAAACAAGTCCACTTCAAATTTTTAGATGCAGCCGAAGTTGCGAAACAACTAGCTTCTTATTAAATTTGAATATACGAGGGTCGAGTGATAATTTAATGGAAATTCAAATATTCTTGCTCAATATTAATTGAAAAATACGTTCACTCCTTGTCTTCGCAACTTGGGGAACAATACAAGAAAATGCAAGAAAGGAAAAGTTCACACAAAAATGCTATTGCTTCGTCGGATCTTCGAGAGTCTAAGTCTTTTGAAAAGCTTTTCCGAGGCCAACTGTAGAGAGTCGACTTTGATGAATTTTCAATACCAACAATCCATCGGCCTTCAATCCTGATCAATTATGGTTTAACAGCATAATGTAAAGTCAAGATTTCAAAAAAAAAAAAATTAAACAGTTTCCCTATCTACTCTACTTCTTTCACTTCTACTAAAATTTAGAGGAATGCTTAAAACAAATAAATCATTAGCAATTATCTGTCATTGTCACTTTCGACGTGTTATATTGAGATCACGTCACTCTTATGAATAAGAAGCTTTTTAGGCCTAAACATAGCACGTTTGTATCACTTAAATCGTTGTTGTCTTAATTTATGATATGAATCCTATAATTGAAGACAACCCTCCAAGTAGAAAGAAAATAATAATAATAATAAATAGTACATTTATTGACATGATAAAATACATGGTTAACATAAATCAAACATATGGATCGCTTCATGTAAGGTAACACAACATGTTACTCCTATAAAGAGGTAATATGAATTTTTTGAAAATAACATATAGCATTTGATAGATAACACAACATGTTATCTACGTGAAATGCTAATTTTATAGTAGAAAGTAACATAATATGTTACCCGTGTAAAATGCTGAATATTTAATAAAAAGTAATAAGGTAACATAACATGTTACCGTAGGACGTATGTTAACACAATATATTACCTTTGTAAAATATTTTTGTAAATAAAAGAAAACATATGGTAACACAATCTACGGTTGCATAGATCCTAAATCTCCAATTAAATCTTTGAGGTGCTTGTTTTAGTTAGGCCTATGATTGTGTTGGGTGTAATTACCATAAAGAAATCATTACAACTGAGGAAAATGATTTAGATCTATAATGAGCATCATAAGTAAACTTGATTTTTCAATAATTAATGAAATAATAGTTCTTAATTATCTATAATTATATGAGCTTGACTTGTCTAAACTTTGGTAAATATGGACCTATGATTTCAAAAAAGCAATTGTAACAAAATCTCGATCGAAAAGACTCATTTATATCCTACTGTCAAAGTTATTATAGTCTAAAAATATCACTATGGTAGCTCTTGTACCCTGGTCTACTGAGACACATCCCGCGATTTACCTCCTCCACAATACTCTAGGGGAGGGGCCCTCAAGGTTGGAGTTCAACCTTTTTTTTTTTAATTATTATAGTCTAAAAATATAACAAAAGATTTTATCATTGATCCTCAAACTATTATCCGAGTAGCAAATTAATCAAGAGCTTTAAAGAATTAACAAGTTGATCATCAACTAATTATTATATTTGCACAATGTCCTCGATGATGTGAAAATTGAAATGTCTAAATTTCTATTAAATCAACACATGGATTTCATGAAAACATGCCCACTTCAAATTTCTAGATGCAACGGAAGTTGTGAAACAAAATCTAACGTCCTAAATTTGGACATTAGATGGTCGAGCTATGATTTAATGGAAATTTAACTTGTTTTGTTCAACATTAATTAAAAAAGAAAATGTTCACTCCTTATCTTCACAACTTAGGTAACAAATACTACAAAATGTAAGACGTGTCAATTCACAAGAAGTGCATATTAAAGAAAAGTTATTTGATGAATTTTCAACCTCAACAAATTATGGCTTATCTGCATGAGTAGAATAAATATTTTTTCAAATATATTTATTATTACTTCATTCGGTTTTACTAATTTTATAAAAAAAGGTTTAAAATAACAAGATCCTTAGCTATTAGTTGTCATTATTATTTTTGACATGTTCTTTTGAGATCACATCACTCTTATAAATAAAAACTCTTTAGACCTAGAGACTAGAGTACATAACATTTCCGTACCATATATATTGTTGATAACTTAATTTATGATAGAAATCTTATTACATGACGAAAACAAACCCTCAAAGTAAAAATAAAAAAATAACACATTACTTCACATGATAGAATATATGGTTTACATATCTAAGCATGATAGAGTAAATGGTGGCAGGGCTCTAAACCCTTGGGTTGGGCTGAAATGGAATTCTGTAGTTCAGCAAATGATTATTCCTATTAAAGCCCGCTTGATTTGCGCACACACATATAGAGGTGTCAATCCGGGTGGTCCGGGTCGGGTCGGCCCACCAATATATGCGCCCGGTAACGGCCCGCGTGAAAAAAGCCCGCCCGCCACGGGTTCCGGGCCGGTTTCGAGTCGGCCCACAAATTTTGGATTACAACCCAGGTCCACCAGCTGACCCATCCGGGTCGAGCCCATGCGGGTCACGGGTCGCGGTTTGTTCCGATTTGGTCTGTATGATTGTATAAATAAAATTATAATAGAATTTTTCATATTTATAGCAAAAAATATTTTTTTTGTTAAATGTAAACTAAGAATTGAACAAAATGATAAATTCATATTTATACCAAGAAATGTTTACATAGAATTCAAATTTAATGTTACATGAATTATTTAAAACTT
>CAIGRT010204725.1:534-10762 GCA_903798405.1 Fraxinus platypoda | reverse complement strand
CGATTTATTGTTGGATTATACTTCACAGGCCTCGGTCGATGACTGAAGTTGTGTATCAACACCACAATTGTCTAAATCTCTCACGTAATCCACTTGGGCCATTCGAAGCAGCCTAATTATATTAGTGTTGCTCATGGCCCCCAAATAATATAGGTTGCTTTAAGTTGCTAGCCCACTTAACTATCCTCCTATTGGGCCTATCACTTGACCTAAAACCCATTCCTAAGTTTAACCTATTTAATGTTATACCCATTACTGTTGGTTTAGTGTAGAAAGTGATTGAGGCAGCCATGTTTTTCTTGAGGAAGAGAGATCCCGTTTTTGCTTTGTGCTTTTGACTTTGTGTCCCTAAATTGGTGGTTTGTTCTTCTCCATGTTTCTTAGCCTTTGTGGTTAATATACATAGCTTCAATCCTTCTCCATCTTCAAGTCCTTAGTGGGATGTTTACAAACTGAAGCAACCAGTTTTTTTGGATTTGGGAAGGTGACGGTTTGTGAGATTGGTTGGTAGAATTGTGGTGTCGATTCTTGATTGACTGAGCTCGGAATAGTGTTGATTGGAGTCCCAAATTCTTACAGGATTTGATTGGAAAAAATCGAATCCAAATCTAAATTGTAAACCTGAAATGCCATAATGGTATATGCCTGACTTGATTTGATTAAATTCAATGTTATCCTCGTTTGTTGGTCAGCAGTTGATAATTCAAAGTCAAGTGGAATAGATTGGATTACAATCCCTTCAGATTTCCAGATTTGTAATACTTCATACTTTATTCCCTTCAGTCAAAAAATAAAAAATCTAAATCGCATTTTGTTATATATTGATTAAAATAAGAATTTTGCTCCAAGTACAGGAGCAAATTTCACAGGGGCTTGCTAGGCCACTCACACTGGCGGGCCCCACATGTTTTAAAAAAAAGAAAAAAAAATACCCCCCCCCCCCCCACATGTACAGTGAGGGGCCGGCAGTGAACCACCCCCTCCCCCCTGTACGTGTAGCAGAGTTGTTAAAATAAATGTAGAAATATCTGTATAAAATTTAGCAATTATTATGTTGAGTTCAATTTATCAAACATGTCATTTGTTTATTCTTCCACGGTGAATGAGAAAATAGAGTTTGAAAATGTCACATTTTCAATTTTGTTATATTTTTTCATATTTAGTTCTCTTCATTAAATTAAAGATACTAATACGAACATAGGTATAGAGCATGTTTGCATGGGCTTATGAAAGCCCCATTTTATGGCCAAAATTGTGCGCCAATCAGCACGCCTGGGATCGACAACTTAAGAGATACCTAGGTGGTCAGCTTCATAATTACTTGTAGCGTCTTGGCATTTGGATTTTGCACAATATACACATAAGTGGATATAATGCTACGATTTTGTAGTTTTTTTTTTTTTTAAATATCTAACATTTTTGACCGATTATATTTTTTATACTCGATATTGGATAAATCGATAAAGAAAGACTAGTATAAAACTTATCACATGTAGCCTTCGGCTTTTGAGTTCCGTGCCACAAGAAAATGATATAGATGTGCATCTAAATACACTTTTCTGTATTTCTATAACGATGCGAGGACTTTTTATTTCCTTGCGTACCCGATGAAATATTCGAATCAATATTTGGCGACAGTATAAAAGAATAATATGATGCGCTTCTCCTTATCTGATGAAAGCCTTTTGGAGTTGAAAAATATATGCACATGTGAGGTAGAAATTGGAAGCCTAAATACAAAGACACAAGTTGGAGACTTACTTTTATGTTGATATATATCAACATCTAGGGCATATATGGTCAACGACGCGAACTTAAACCTGTCATAATTTTGAAAAATAAATGTTTCTTGATGAGTTGGGCCACTGAAAAACTAGTGGTTGGTTGATCCGGCTCTAATAATCAAGTTAGGGTAGACCATGGAGAATTTGATTAAGATAAGGAACAAGAATTAAGCTATTTGTACAACTCTTGTTGACAAGTTTGACGTTGACCAAATTCGAGCCGTTTATTTAAAAAACAGTTTTTATAATGGATATGACGTTGTCAATTGTGAAGTTGTCAACCAAGATTATAAACATGATTCAAGGAATAATGTTACTTGTACATAAGAAGTTACATAATGGTTTATATACGGGTGAGTGTCAAAAAGAGAGTGGGGAAGTTTTTTTTTATTTATTTGAAGAAATTCTGATCCAACCATATCCCATCACCTCATGTGCAAGTGAGTCATTATGTACATGTAGTATATATAACCGTAAAAAAAATACGATAACATGGGTTGGAGCCCTTTGCTCGGAAAAATGATGCCACATCTACTGAACTTCTAGAAAGATTTAACCCTCAACAGCTTCACATATCACGCCTTCGAATTCTCAGGTGAGCCATGCGTGTCTAGACTGAATCTATGAGCATTGTATTCTAGCTTCAAGTTCTATTGTAATTGAGACGGACATTTTCACCCCTGTTAACTTTTGTATAACGACTTTAGTTTTAGTCAATGCTCTAAGCTTGTCAATTTTGCCACGTTAATTAAATTAGGTGAATTGCTTACGGCCTAAAATTTGTAAGAAAATTCGAATATCCGAAAGGAGGAAAGATTTCTGTCTTTTGATAATCCGATGCATCTTCCAAGGCATGAGCTGAATTCCATTCCATTATTCTTGAGTTCTTATCTTACTTTTGGAAACAATGTTTTGTCAAAAAGAATGAAGAATAAAGACATTCGTCCATTTGCATGTACTTGAGAGATTTTATTCTTTAAAAAATATCTCCCTCGTCTTCTTTATTCCTTTCGATTCTGGTCGTCGTCTTATACCTTTAAAATCTAATCTGTGTGCATTTGATCGTATATATGAGAATTGAAAATCAAAATTTCCTTCTTATAATTAAAACCATCTAACCTTTTCTTAAGGTTAGCAACCCGTTTGGTTCAAATTAAAATATGATTTTAATCTCAAGTCAAAGTCAATAATTAATTTTAACCACACATTTCATGGGACCCACAACATTCCATTAACTTTTATCAAAATCTATTAAAAATCTGATTTTAATCTGCAACAAACAGGGGCTAAATCAGAATTTGTGATTCGCTGCCGACCCATTCTAATTAAGCTTCGGAAAAAAATGTAAATTACAAATGTAGTGTTTTGTTGTTTCTCTTCCTAGCAACAGAAGTGTTGATTTATTCCGATAATACCTATTAATTCTTGTATATTATTATTATATAAGTGTTGATTTTACTAGATTATAAAAACTAATGTTGAAACTGAATTAAAATAATAGCTAGATTATAAATTATTGTGGGCTAAGAAAAATATGGTGATTGATAAATACATGCATGTTCAATGGATGTCCTAAAACCAAGGAAAAGTCGATCCACAATAAATTTTGGAATCAAGTTTTCAAAAGCTAAGTAGATGACTTGCCCTTTTTAAGTCCACATATAAACTCTTATAGTGGATGAAAAATCTAGAAAACCATTTTCATTAGAGGGGAACATGTTGCACCAAAAAGGATTTTATTGTGGAGCAGCAGCTTCAAGTTAGGTTTAGTTGGCTCCAATTACATGCACTTGTTCTAGCCATATTATGTCTACTTTATTTCATTTTTTTTTCTTTTTTGAAGCACACACACTTTTTCTTTGCTTTTGATGAAAGTGCATGCATCCAAGCTTGTTAAATGGAAATAGAATTAATCATTGCACATTCCACCTTTGATCTTTAATCCCTGATATCAACATCCACTTCCCCATTTGTGCCCACTCCCATGATAATTATATTATATATTTTTCTTCCTATTTCTCTTAATCTTTTGGTTTTAATTTCTTCCTTTCTTTTTCTGCTGTTGTGGTCCTTTCTTTTAGCTTAGTATTAGACCTTGTTTGATGCACATTATTGAGTGGAGGAATGAATTTAAATAGTGATTTGATAGAAAATATGTAGTTAAAAAATAAGAAAAAAATTTAAATTTACGTGTAATATTATTTTATTGAAGACTGTGTTGTTGCAAATGAGTTTTGAAAAAATGAATTTTTTTAAGAATGTGGATCAAACGTGGTGTTAATTTTCCCGTCCATGTAAGAGGGGTTGCTTTAATAGAACTTAAAACATAATTGATTAGGATTAATTAAATTAATTGAAAAGGCCACGGGAAGTGCATATTGGAATTTTATTTCGGTTCCAAATTATTATTATTATTATTGTTGATATGTTGGGTTAGATCTGATCAACGTCAACCCACCCATAATCTTCAAAGACAAACTGATTAGAGAAAAGTTGCATTGTCAAATAAAGCAACTCAGTGGTGCTTAAGAATTAGATTTTTATTGGTCAAATCATGTGAACAAAGATCCTAATGAAAAACAATTACAAGAGTGCTACGTACAAAGTTAATAAAAACTTATTTATTATATTCTTATGGTTGAAAGTAACACTGATTATACATTTAACGAAAGTTTATATTGATCGTTAAATTTTGTTGGATCAATTAATTTCAAATTGGTCGTCGAGTTTAAACTTAAAAATTTGTTATGATTTGATCGTTTTATTAATATACGATACTAAGGAGAAGTTAATATGAGAATCTCATTCACAAGACTTTCATGTCTCCTTTACGATATTAAAAACTTCATAATCTTCTACCATTGGATTAGTCTTAGAGACGTGTCCATCTTTCCACTTGTCTACTTGGAAATGAAAAGAGATGGGAAATTCTTCTCATTGATGTCCCACGTCCAATCTCATCCTATATAAGTCAATGCAATGGAGCCATCATTTTGTAACAGAAATAAAAAGTCTCAAGCTATTTCATTCTCCTATCTTGAGAAAAAGGAAGAATGGCCGCCATGACACTAGATCCAAGTTTGAGCCTGCAGACGACTGCCAAAGAATCCCAACAAAGAGTTGTGAGTGAAGAAATTGACGGGTTAATTAAGGTTTACAAAGATGGTCGTGTGGAACGACCTGATATCGTGCCACGTGTTACGTGCTCGTTGCATCCCGAGTTCGGAGTGATGTCAAAGGATTTGATCATGGACAAGTACACAAATATCTGGGCACGTTTGTATGTTCCAAATTCCCATGAGAAGCTCCCTTTGATGGTATACTTTCATGGTGGTGGATTTTGTGTTGGTTCAGCCTCGTGGAGTTGCTACCACGAGTTTCTAGCTAAATTAAGCGCGAAAGCCAATTGTGTGATCTTGTCAGTCAACTACCGTTTGGCCCCGGAAAATCCTCTTCCGGCTGCCTACGAAGATGGAGTCAAGGCTTTTGTTTGGCTAAGGCAACAAGTCTTGAGTCGGGATAACGAATTGTTGACGAGTAAATGCAACTTTTCGAGCATTTTCCTAGCTGGAGACAGTGCTGGTGCCAATATAGCCTATAATGTGACCGTAAGGCTATCCAGATTGGCCAATTTGAGGTCATTAGACCTCAAGGGACTAATCCTAATACAACCCTTCTTTGGTGGAGAGTCAAGGACTCAATCAGAGAAGTATATGGTGCAACCACCACGCTCCGCCCTCACACTGGCAGCTTCAGACACTTACTGGCGGTTGTCGCTGCCAGCCGGGGCCAATCGCGACCATCCGTGGAGCAATCCGGTGGCGAAAGGAGCTGAAAAATTGGAGGACTTGCCTCGTGTGCCTACTATGGTATGTATATCAGAAATGGACATACTGAAAGACAGGAACTTGGAATTTTGTGCAGCCATGGGAAGAGCAGGTAAGAAAGTGGAACATGTGGTGTATAAAGGTGTTGGCCATGCATTTCAGATCCTCAACAAGTCTTCTATCTCACACACTCGTATAAACGAACTGATTTGTCATATCAAGTCCTTTATCAGTAGATGAACACTTGAAATTATACTGTTTTTTGGTAAAAAGATATTATGTATGCTAATGTAATTCGAAGTAATTAATTAGCAAAATAAATTATAGAAGGGAACTATACAAAATAAATAAAATAAAATCCAGGTGCAAGTTTCCCATATCTCTTTGCCTCTTTGGGTTTTATCTCTTATTTTAGCGTCAAATATCTCCGTTGTAACGTTTTTCATGAAGGCTAATTATGTTTGGTAGTTCTTTTATTTTTCAATCTCAAATCTACTTTTCCAATTTTTAATCTATACATTTTATGAGATTCACAATTACTGCACGCTTATTTATCACTTATTTATATATATTCATAATTATTTAAATCGATTATATTCACCTTCTAAACATAAGTATCATAATTAAAAGGGCCATTTTCAAAAGTGGCAAACATAATGTGAGCATGGGAACTTTCGAAAATATTTGGAAAAAAAATGGCCACTCCTTACATTTAGCCTCTGTTTGATTCTCAATCTTTAAAATTTAATATTTTTTTTAAAGTCATTCTCAACCATATATTCTCCCAATAAAATAAATTTGCATGTAAATCTAAAAAAAAAATCTCTTTTTTTAGCCTAAGCTTATTCATAAAATCACTTTTTACATAATCAATTCTCAAAAATTGGGGCTCAAACAAAGACTTAATACTCTTTTAGTCTTTCTCCATACAATCACCAGTACCACTAACAAATCACCGTCACCACCAGCTGACAACAAAATCGGCAAACCACCATCACCGAACACTAAAAACTCGGAATCACCACCCTTGAACACAAAAACCTAGGAAACCACCACTAGTGGCAAAGCCTATATTTTTTGTTTGAGGAGCCAATTACGATCGGTAGTCAATGTTATAGCGATAGTTGACCATGAGAGTGACATTTGAAGAAAATAATTAACCTACATACTTTGCTAGGATAACAAGAAAGTAATCAACTTTGAGTTAACCATAAATAAAATAAAATAGTGAAGGGAAAAAAAAAAGGGAATCGTCAATAATTCCCTAAATGGTTGTTGAACGTCGACAAAGGTTCTCACGAGGTTATTAAACTTCATAACTTCCCTGGGTAGTCACTGAACTTTGTAAATCGGGACCCCATCCATCATTGACTTAACGTCAGTTGCAAAATCAAACGATTTTGATGACGTGTCAAACAGAGCAAGTGTCGTGGCATGTTTGTGTACAATTTGTTGGGCAAGTAAGAAAATTGTTGATGGGGTGGACAATTTCTACAAAGTTGAGTAGTCTGCCTAGGGAACCTTTTGCAAAGTTCAGTGACCCCGTGGGAAACTTTGAAAAAGTTCGGTGATCATTTAGGAAAGATTGTATGTTTTAGGAAACTAGTTCATTTCTAAAATCGATACAACTATTCAAATTGACATAACTCAAGGAGCATAAACATTAGGACACAATTAAAAAAAATTATGAAAAGAACCCTTAGCCAGGCAATAATTCAACACACACATAAGGTACAAAAAGTTAGAAGCCAATTGAGTTATCATTCTCCATAATATATAATCTTCAATTTGCCTCAACAGGTTAAATTATTTTGCCTAAGTTACCCTGAAAGCATGATGGACAAATCTTTGAAAGTTCAGGATAGTATTTATTTATGTAATAAATTTATGCAGTTTTTAATTCATTCGAATAGATACTGATATCACTGAGAGTTCATGTGAATAGATACCGATGCCCTTGAGAGTTCTTGTGCATCTAATTATTTTCAATTAATGATATGTGAATTTCAAATATTTGTCTATCATGCTTTCACGTTAACTTAGACAAATTAGTTTAATCTGCTGAGGCAAATTGAAAATTGTATATTATGGAGAATGGTGACTCACTTGGCTTCTAATCTTTTGTACCTTATGTATGTGTTGAATTATTGCATAAGGGTTCTTTTCATAAATTTTTATAGTCCGTGTCCTGTGTATGCTCCTTGAGTCATGTTCATTTGAATAGTTGCATCCATTTTAGAAATGGACTAGTCTCTTAAAACATACAATTTTCCCCAAATGATCATTGAACTTTTCCAAAGTTTTCCATGGGTGAATGAACTTGGCCACGGTTTCCACATGGGTCACTGAACTTTGTCAAAATTTCCACTGAATTTTGCTAAAAATCTTTTGTACCTTATGTATGTGTTGAGTTATTGCATAAGGGTTCTTTTCATAAATTTTTATAGTCCGTGTCCTGTTTATGCTCCTTGAGTCATGTTCATTTGAATAGTTGCATCCATTTTAGAAATGGACTAGTCTCTTAAAACATACAATTTTCCCCAAATGATCATTGAACTTTTCCAAAGTTTTCCATGGGTGAATGAACTTGGCCACGGTTTCCACATGGGTCACTGAACTTTGTCAAAATTTCCACTGAATTTTGCTAAAGGTTCCCTAGATAGTCACTCAACTTTGTAGAAGTTGTCCACCTCATCAGTAATTTGCTTACTTAACCAACAAATTGTATACAAACGTGACACGTCATTAAAATCGTTTAATTTTGTAACTGGCATTAAGTCAGTGATAGATAGGGTCCCAAAGTTAAACGAATATCTAGGTAAATTTTTAAATTCATTGACCCTGTAAGAACCTTTGGCAAAGTTCAGTGATCATTTAGGAAATTAACCCTATAAAATGATAATCAAGCTTTGGTTACCTAGAATTTGAAAAAAGTTTAAATAGAGAAAATAAATGGAAACCATAGTTTCTCATGTACATAAATACAAAATAAAAAGAAAACAAAATACAAAAAGTTCCTTCGTGATATCACCAAAAGAAAAAAAAAATAACAATTAAAAATAAATTAAAAATTCACCACCATTACCATGATCGTCTTCTACGAACATTGCAAAACTTAATTCTTACTATGTGGATCATTCAACCAATTAACAAAAGCTGAAATTTAGTAAAGTTTGTACGGATCTTTTGGTCCAATATTAACAAAAATGTCGTTTTGTACAAATCTTTGAAAATACAGCCACTTTTAAAATGTCCCACGTGAAACGTGATATTGAATGAATTAGAAATAATTTCTTGCCTATAGTGGGCATAAGTTATAGAATCCACCCGTTGATGTTATGTTATTGTCACGTCAGCATATGAAACATTTTTTTAAGAAAAAGTAAAAAATATATATATATGATTTCAACGTTGATAAGACAATGTCATGTCAGCAATAGACAATTATTATCGTACCCATTGCAAGCAGGAGATCAACTATGTTGAATGAATTTCCTTTAATTAAAAATCGTAAAAGCTACTTTCTTGCCGTGCAATTGTTGGACAATCTCTATAAGACTCAATAAAATCTTTCACAACGCGTCCATTACTTTTTAATTTGGAGGCCAGCCAACTTCTCCAAGTCACGTTAAAATAGACTGTCGATATCAATATAATTTAATTAGAAAGAACGAATTGAAATAGAATGAATTGAAATTTACATGAACACTTTTGTTGTAGTGACCTTCCAATAATTTATGGTTGATTGGCATAGTTTATCTAGGATTAATTAAGTGCCCTCTTAATCTTTTGTCGAAGCAAATCATGAAATGGAAAGTCGTGGGACCCTTGTCAAAAGCGTCAATTATTGGAAATTCGTCTTATTCTATTTGTAGATATATTACTCATTTACCCTTTTATTTTTGCGGATGAGTTAAATTTACGTCACAATTTATAAATTCGTTTATCAATAAATGATGTGATGAGATATAATTGAGTAAAAATGTCATCAACTAAATAAAAAAATCCACTTTCTTTTTTACACTATATCAATCTATAAAAGATTATGTAAATGATGATATATAACAAGCATTTTCCTTATTTTTATTACTTGCATCTCATTTCCTTCTTCTTTAGTCATCGAAACTTGGTGATTAATAAGTTTTACCCTAATTTATGAGAACGATAAAAAAACAAAAATAACCAAAGCACACATAAATTTTATGGTCCAACTTTAATGTGAAATAGCGATCTTCTAGATTTTTACTATGAAGAACAAAAAAATTTACGACCACGAGTTCACAAGTCTCGGACTCTTTTTTGTCAAAGAATACTAAGCCTCTATTTAGTGAAAATTAAAATCAAATTTTTAATGTATTTTGATAAAAAAAAATAATAAAATATCTAGTTAAAAAGTTATGAGTCCCATAAAATATATATTTAAAATTAATTATTGAGTTTAACTTTGATAAAAATCTAAATTTTAATTTCTATCGAACAGTGGCTATATATATATTAATAAAAAATTCATTTAGTGAGCAACACCTCTCAGCTCCTTCCTGTCAACAAGATAAATGTGACATATATTTACACTTTATTTATTTCACCATAAAAAGCACTATGAAAAAAAAAAAAAAA
>CAIGRT010204690.1:0-11019 GCA_903798405.1 Fraxinus platypoda | reverse complement strand
AAGACGAAGCGTTTTCATCACGCTTTCCGTCTAGGCGCGCTTTTTAGAACACTGGTTAATATATGGATATTCTTTTTAATTTTGTATTAATTGATTTATAAATATTTTAATCTTAATTGAAACTTATTAAAGCCTGATTTCTGATAGAATATCTTTAACAACTTATTTTTGAAGTGTAAAGTTTAAAGATAAGGTTTTGCTTAATTTTCCCATCCATCAAAAAAAAAAGTGTTGGCTGTTGGGTGTTTGGTTTGGGCCGTGATTGTTGTTGGGCAGTGGACTGACTGTAATTTTTTTGAACTAATTTGGGTTGTTATATGATGGGTTGTGTATGTGAATTATAGGTTAACATTTAGGCTGTGTAGGTATTGGGTTGTTGATTGGATAATGGATCGGGATCTGGTTTTGGGGCTAGGGCTTGTTTGGGTTTAATAATGAGAATGAAGGTGCGATAAACAGGAATTGCCCAGCAACATAGGGAATTTTGGGGTTGTTATTTTTTGTTTGCAAGATGCTGCTGACAAAAAAAAAAAATACACCTTTTTGGTCAAGGAGAAGAGAGAGATATGGGAGTGCAGACCGTTGAATTTTTTGGTTGCTCGAATGATGAGCTAGAGTTTTGGGATCATCTTTAGTTTTTATTTATTTATTTATTTATTATTATTTTTTTTTTTGGTGTAAGTTGTTCTATGGAATTTCTTCCAACTACAACATCTTACCTATCGATATATTGTTGGATTTTTAGCCGATGCATTGGCGTTATAACTTTTGTCGGAATACGAATTATATGTTTTGACCTAGTTCTCCCGACTGATAGAGCTTACTCTATGTGGCCGGCACACTTCGTGAAATTTTATTGGAAATTCTTCTTGGGGTGTGAGCACTCTGGAATGGCTTTGGAGTATTCTTGGAGTGATTGTTGGCTGTTTCTGTACTATTTGTTGTTCTTGGATCTTTTGTTGTCACTATTTTTTGTAGATGACTACTGTGATTTGAGTCTCTTCTTCGTGGACATGAGTATTATCATTATCGTCAGTTCATAATTGTAAATTGATACTTTTACTAACATCAATTTGATGGGACGTCAATGAGATTGAATAAGATTACGAGGATCGTCGAATATTACAACTTGACGTCTATATTACCTTCATAGTTGTACTATATATAGATAGATTGTTTTTATCATATTTAATTGTAATTTTGATTCTATAAAATGAGAAAACCTCTCACGTTGAGAGACATCGAGTCTTATTGAGTTTCATTCAATATATTTGACAACCTCCACAAAATTACTAGGCCAATAACTATTGTTCTAGACTTCGGCGCAGTATTTTGGGCTCAAGTGTAAGCAACCCATTCTTCACAGCTGCGAGGTGGTTCTCGACTTTGAAGCATTAATTTGAGAACTCCACCTACAATATTCCCTAAAATTTAACATCGAGAGGTGTAATAGTTTTGAGCCCTATTTGAACCATAATTTTAGGAAAAATGTATTTAGAAATAGTGATTTTTTTTAAAGAATGTGTAGTTAAAGAATAGGAAAAAAAATATTTAAATTTACGTATAAAATTATTTTATGAGAGAATATACATTTGAAAATGAGTTTTGAAAAATGAATTTTGAAAAGAAATTGAGCTTAAACAAAGGCTTAGTTGATTTTGTCAATGGAATGATGATAAATAATTGACTTCAATGGAATGGACAGTGTGGAAACATAAAAATGCGGATGTCATGTCATGTGTATGTAATATGATAAAGAACTAGAAACACTAAACTTGTCAATCAATTATTATTCAAGATTCAAATACATTAATAATTAAAAAAAGAATTGAAACCACATTCTTAGAAGAAATGAAAACTAAAACCAATAACTTTTCCAATAACCTATTATTACATGGACTTGAAGGTCAAATCAATCACAAACTATACAAGAGAAGAACTTGGAAACAAATGATTTCGACTCCACTGGTGTAGCACTATCAGTGGATTCATTTGGTATACAAATGGTGGATTCATGTGCCCCATTTTCCTTAGCTTTCTCACATTCATCCAAGAATTTCTTGAATGAATTATCGACATACTCTACTGCCCCTGCAACAGTCATGTTTTCGACCAAATTGTGTGGAAAAATTTCCTTCCGATAGTCTCCACATAACACTGCAGCCATTTGCACCAACTCCTCTTGGAACTCACTTAATTTTGCCTCTTCTTCCGCCTCTGCCTCTCGCAGTTTCACCGGCTCTGGCAAAGTTTCTGCACTCAACGTTACATCCAGTCAATCTTATTTAACGATTAACATCAACATTTTGAGAATGAAGAAATAACATGAGATAAAATTACCGGGACAATCAGTTCTCGGGCTCTCTCGGCTAATCACGCCCTCAAAAGTGCCCGCCCATGCGTCGCGCTTTGTTAAAAACTCGTCCAAATTGAATATTTTTTTAACAGTTGCAGGAATTGAGGAATGCTCAAATTCAGAAGTAGGATATGGTCCTGATGGCCCATGTAACACTGCACAATCATCGCTAATTTGTTAGTGCTTCAAGAAATATCACTTTTAACGACAACAAATTTTGACTTAAAAAGTCATTGCTTGACTTCTCAAAAGTGAATCCTTTTTTAAGTGAACTATCAAAGTTGTAATACAAATGCACAATGACAACAAAATGATTGCAATATTTTCTATAAAAGGCTTACCAGTTCCTTTTTCAATCCAAGGAGATATCATGATGGCCGGAACCCTAACGCCTAACCGGTCAAATTGAAAGTTGTAAGGCTCCGGGCCGACTATGCCATCGGGACTCGGAACTCCATTCACCGGAGTTGGCACGTGGTCGAAGAATCCACCATGTTCGTCATATAAAATTATGAACAACATTTCATTCCACTGTGGACTTGATCTCAATGCTTCATAAACTTCTTTCACAAACTTTTGGCCTTCAAATACATCATGGGAAGGATGATCGTCATTTCCAGGAAGTAGTTTTAGGTCGAAGTATCTTTGTTCAACCACCACATAATTTGGTAACTTTCCCTCCTCACAATGCCTTTTGAAACTAAGATCAAACTGGTGGAAGTTTTTTATGTACTTCAGTTTTCTAAGGTTCCTGGAATGATATTTCAATCAGCAGTAGATCAGGGCTAAAAGTTCGGACATGTTAAGAATGTTTAAAAAGAAATGGTAGAATCGAATTTTGACCGTTTCATTGAAAACGAATTAACATTCAATATTCAACATGAGAGTAAGTTAATTATTTTATGACATTCAACCACTATCATTTGAGTAGCGGCATTTTGACAAATATACATAGGTATCTAACATAAATGAAAATAAACGTCAGGGTATAGATCCCTTTTTTTTATCGAGTGTAAATTTCGATGAAACGGGAATTAAAGCGTCTTGTTAACATAGCAATTACTTCTATATCATTAAATGGAAATTTTGAAAAAATAACGAACAAAGTGAAGCATATTGTGTGTTTTCCCTAGTGAGCATATTTCTTTTGTTTCGTCTATTCACTTCTTTATTTAGAAGATAGTAAAATTAGAGTAATCTCATTTGTACATAATGGTTTACAGATTGATGTATTGATGTGGAAAGGAGAGACAGAAAAAAAAAATGAAGTCGGTTAATATAATCAATCTATAAACCACGATGTACAAATAACATTATTCGTAAAATTATAGATATTCTCATTCGTTGAATTGGTGCAGTACTCACAAGTTTACATTTACGTAGAAGTCTCGTTTTTTTCCTATTTTGTGAGTCTCGAGGTACATTTACGTAATATTTTGTTGACGTGTTGATTTAATTGTTAGGAAAGCAACGTAACCGCCCACTTCATTGGTCATGTGATATCATCGATCCAACAGATTAGATTACTTTCTGACTTATGAAATTTGGAATTAGCTATGCAAAAATAGGAAAAATTAAGGAAAATGCTCTTTCAAACTTGAGTTTGTAAAATTCGTGAAAGTTTGTTACATCTTTTATAAACCCCATAAGACCCAGTTTGATGCACATTATTGGGAGAGAATGCATTTTAAATAATGATTTAATGAAAAATATGTGGTTAAAAAATAAGGAAAAGCTTTGGATTTACATGTAATATTATTTTATTGAAAAATGTAGTTGAAAATGAGTTTTGAAAAAATAAATTTTTGTAAGATCGTGGATCAAACAGGGTGTAAAACTATGAACCAATTTATATGTAATTCAAAAAAGAAAAATATAAGTGAAAATCTTGATTACCTGTAGAACAGTGTTGCTGGAGGATATTGGTAGTATATTCCAAAGTTAAAACCAGCCTCATCCAAGGATTCAAATATAGTTTTCTGAGGATACCCTTCAATTAAAAGCTTTCTATCATTACTAGTGGCACCATGAGAAGTGGCAGAATGCACAAAGAGCCTATTAGGCTGCGTGGACGCCGGCACAGCCGCGAACCACCGGTCACACACTGCAAATTCCGCCACGAGCTCCTTGTAAACAGGGATGCCCTCCGGCTTGAAACCATTCATGACGGTATCCGACATGCCCTCTTGAATTCCTTCAGCATTCTGTGCAAATCCTTCCATGGTAGGCTGGAGTTTCTTGGAAGCCGAGTCTTGGCTCCATGGAACACCAAATATTTGTTCATAAATGGCTTGAATGGAATGGCCAGGGTCCTGGTCCACGTAGAGAGACCGGTCACCGAAGAAAACCCGGTTAGCAGTCGAGTCCGAAGTGGAAAGAGGATTGGATTCAGCTCCTGTTACACCATTGATTTCGGGGTTCAGAGTTTTCAACCAGCCCAACATGTGATCAAAGGAACGATTTTCTTGAACTAATACAACTATAGTCTTGATGGGGTGTGGATTTGAAGTTGGAGAAGCCATTCTTGGTTTGGTTTGCTTTCGTTTGAGGTGATGTGATGAGATGTGATTATCAATTATTTTGTGCGTTGGTTAGGATCCTTTCTTATAAGTTTGTTGGTGAGGAGAGTTTTACTCTGCCAAGAAACTAAAAGAATTAGGATAATGGACTCAAAAAATTGAGAAGAAAAATTCTTTTAAAATAAAAAATTCATAGTAATTGTCAACTTTCAGCACATGCTCTGAAGAACGAAACTTAGATAGGAAATCATTAGGGACAGGTACAGTACAGTTTAATTTGCCAAATCCACCTGTATATTAATGGAAATTTCACTAGCTGAAGCAACGGTTCTATGTACAGTGAGAAACTTGTATCATACAGAATCGACTAGTTCTGATATGGTCTGCTCCATTTCTTTTAGGCTGGTTATATTGATGTCACAATTTTTATTTGTCGCGGCACATTATAATTACAGTTAAATTTTCCAATCTTTGTTTATTTTAGTAATTATTTTCTTAACTTTTTTTTCGTCTAATACTTATTTTCTACTATCCATTAATTAGTACGTCTTGTCATTGATGATGATTTAAATCAAAATATTTTTTTTTCAAGCTTTGAAATGAAGGAAAAATATTTTTTCGCAATTTTTATTTATTTATTTTTAAATATGATGGAAAAATAAGTTATTTTACGTCATTTCAACCTACTTTTGGACATAAAACTGTTATCAAATACAAAATGTATTAACTAATAGAAAATTCTAGGATAAGAATAACATGAAAAATCGTTAAGAACATAAGTGTTATACTGAGTAAAGATTAAGAACCTTAAATGCAATTAAAATGTGGTGCAAGAGATAAAAATTGTGGTGTGAATATAATTACTCTTTCTTTTATGCTTTAGAAAATAAATATAAAGTTAAAAATTTTTTTAGTTTTATGTTTATTAATTCATGTGTTAAAGTGTTTTATCTTTTTTTAAAATTTACATAAATTCATTTAATGGCAGATTTAATTGAGCTATAGCAAAAACCTAGAACAAGACTAAAAACATTTTGTCCTCGTTTCTAAGTACTAGTTCTCAAAAGGGTCTAGTTTCGATCAATTCCACTCAAATGATTCCGAACAAAAATGTCCACGCTTTGGGTCAAGCCTTGGGTTTACTCCCCAATGGTCACCATTTCAAGTCCCCTCGGGGCCACTGAGGTGAGTACCCGATCGTAAACTTCAGGGTTCCGTGGGATTAGTCGAGGTGCGCGCAAACTAACCCGAACATCCACGGTTATTAAAAAAATATATATATTAGTTGTTTACATTTTAATTGTACTTAAAGTTCTCAATCTTTACTCATTGTAACATTTTTATTCCTAATTTTTTTAATGCATTTTTATCCTTAACTTTTTATTAATTAGAACTTATCTTATTTGATGACCGATCCGTCCAAAATATATGTTGCGAGAGCGTAAAATGACTTATTTTCCATCATACTTCCAAAAAACAATAAATATGAAAGTGAATCATTTCAAAGCACTCAAACAAAATACTTTAACGAAAATTATCATCAAAAAGTTAAGATATCAAGTGCTACAATAAGAAAAGATCGAGAACATAAAATGCAATTAAAATGTGCCAACAAATAGAAAATTAATTGGTTAGAACATAAATGAAAATAACAATAACAAAATAACTGCATTCTAAATTTCTAATCCAACAATAATTATATTAAAGCTGCAATAACTAGGGATTAAGGGTATTATTGTTTTTTTTTTCTTTGTGATTTTTCATAGTAATAGTTTCTATTAATAAATAAATTAAAAATTCTGGTAGAATTGCCACCTAAAATTGTTTCTTCCTTTCATTCCATTTAATTAAAGTCCACAAGTTGTTGGCTTAACCAATACAATGCCACGAAACAAAAGCATATGCCATGCGTCTGAAATATGTATCCTTTAAAACCACAAGCAATACCATCTTCAATCATACACTTATTTTTTTGTCAACTCCCAAAATTGCTTGTTTCATAAGTAAGAATTTATCTTATTTTGGTAAATCATTTCATTGCATTATATTTTAACGTTTATTGGATAGAATAAGATAAACTCAATAATTTACGTGCTGGAATTTAGTCATAAACAAAATTTGAAGTTGGAAGGCAGACTTTTAAAAATGCTTCATGGTCTGGTAAATTTTATGTGCAAGCACTGAACTTTTATCAAAATTTCAATTGAATCATTATACTTTAACTAATCTCAATTGGGTCGCTAAATCTCTAATTTAGTTCAAATTCACATTATGTCACCCATCATCTCTCAAACTAATGGAAATTGCTTAGTTAAGAACCATATTGTAATTGATCTCCTACATAAATTACTATGTGCCACCTTATGAACAAAAATGGTAAACTAAAATTTGTGACAATGTCTATATATTAAAATGTTAACGATATGTTTTTTTTTAACACTTTTATGACATGCCATAGTGGTGAGTCAACATGTCACGCAATAATTACAAGGAAAATATGTTGCGCTATGACTATCAATTAAGCAAATATTATTAATATGAGAGACGGTAGGTGAAAACCTAAAATTGAAATTTAGTCACTCAATATAATTAAATTAATGTTTAGTAACTCAATTAAAACAAATTAAAGTTTTAAAGATCTAATTGAGATTTCATTGAAAGTTGAGTGATCTCAAATGATGGTTTGGACTTGAAACTTGGCCCGGTTTTCTTGGACTTGGGACTCGGCTAAGAATATGCTTTTGGGCCTACTGTCAGCCCCTTAAAGGTTGACATGCACAATGGCATGGGCACGCCTTGCACTCATGCTGGAATTTTGCGAGCATTTGTTGTGTTGATGGTGCACACTTTGGATTTCGCAGCAAGGAAAATATAGGTTTCAATTTGTGGGCATGATGCTTCAATTTGGTCGGCGTCAAAGTATTGCGGATTGGCAAAAATTGGCAAGGCATAGACGAATCCAGCTTGTTGTCAGTGTGCTCTGGTATACAACTTCGGGCGTCCAAATCAAGCATATGTTGGACACATGTGTTGGGCAGTTTTCGTGGTCCATACAGGTGAAAAGTATGGACAGTTGTTGGGAAATGTTGTGGGAGGCAGCTTTCTATCAGTTTTAGACTTAGTGGGTTGGTTTATCCCTTTGGCAGTTAAGGGTGTCAATTGCACACGAATTTTGGCTTTATATATTTTGAAGGTTTGGACTGATGAGACATAAAGAGATGTAGTGTTCCTTCAGTATTCCTTCGTGTTCTTGTATTATTGTGGAGTAATAAACAAGTTAGGTATCAAGAATTTGACTAAGTATTTTACCAAGAATTCATCATTGTGATAATTGGTATCATAGCTCCCAGGTTGCAGTTACTGCATTTCGTTTGCATGCATGGCTGCAAGTCAGAATCTTAAGGATCGGGTTGCTGCATTGGAGGATTTTGTTAGTGCTCGTGCAGTCAGTTTGGCTGCACAAATCCATGCACATAATGATGTGCACATAGAATTGAGGGCTTAGTTTGAAGAGTATGGCAGCGGGGTAGACGAAAGACAATCGTCGTTCATGAAAGATATGTTGGATTTTGCTGATAACATAAAAGCTCGGTTTGATGCCCTTGAGAGTGAAATTTCCTTGTTGAAATTGGCCTTAAATAGTACTACTATGAGGGATGCAATGGGTGCTTCGAAAATTCGTGTTCCCAAACCAAAGCAATTCAACGGTGCTAGTAATGCCAAAGAGTTGGAGAACTTCATGTGACATATGGAGTAGTACTTCAAAGCTGCTCGTATTCTAGAGGATGAGCGGGTAAATATCACTTTAATGTATCTCTCAGGTGATGCAAAGTTGTGGTGGCGAACTCGGGTGAAGGATGACAAAGCTACATGCCATTTACCGATCGTTACTTAGGAATTGTTGCAGAAGGAATTGAAAGATCAGTTCCTGCCTTGCAATATGGCTTGGGTTACGTTAAGGCAGACAGGTAGTGTTCGGGTATATGTGAAGGAATTCGGTTGTCTCATGCTGGATATCCAAAATATGTCCAATGCGGATAAGCTTTTTAACTTTATGTCGGGATTACAAAGTTGGGCACAAGCAGAATTGCGGAGGTAAGGAGTAAATGACCTTCTTTCAGCAATGGCTAGAGCGGATTGTCTTATTGACTACAAGATGAGTAGTAACTCTTCTGTTCAGAGGAAGTGCAATGAGAAGAAGGCTGGCACATCGAAAGATTGGAAGAAATAGAATAAGAAGAAAGAATTCGAAGGCCCTAAACGAAAGATGGTGATCGGTCCCAACTTAAGTCAAAGAGTTTTAGTGGTTGCTTCATTTACAATGGTCCCCATCGTGCAAAGGACTGTCCAAAGAGGGAAAAATTGAATGCCTTAAGGCCAAAAGGCAGTGATAATAACTCGGAGGACGCCCCATCTAGAGTTAATCTGTTACAACTCGTAAATGACATCAATACACTGTAGTGTGGCTTGATGTACGTTTGGTTACTGTTGATGGTAAGGAGGTGTTGGCAATGATGGACACGGGTGCTACCAACAACTTTGTAAGTTCAAGGATAATTGAAAAGCTAGGTTTAAGCATGACTCAAGTAACTACGAAAATTAAGGCTATAAATTCTACAGCACAGCCTGTGAAGGGATCTGCTGAAATCACCCTTCGTGTGGGCGAATGAGATGAATATTGCTATCGGATGACTGTTCCCTTGGATGATTTTGATTTGATCCTTGGTATAGAATAGGATGATATACAATCTGCGAAATAACTTAAGGCGCGTTTAAGAAAAGGAGAGATGACTTTTGTTGCAGCCTTGGTAGAAATTAAAGAGGATTAGGTTGTGGAAGTACCTGATCAGGTTGCAAGTGTATTGGGTAAGTTCGTTGATGTGATGCCCCCATAACTTCCAAGAACTCTCCCACCTCGTCGTGTTGTTGATCACAAAATTGAACTCGAACCAAGTGTGAAGGCTCCTGCACAAGCCCTATATCGCATGGCTCTCTGAGTTGGCAGAGTTGAGGAGACAGCTTAATAATTTACTTGATGCGGGTTTCATTCAACCTTCAAAATCTCCCTACGGTGCCCCAATTTTATTTCAAAAGAAGCCTGATGGTTCCATGAGGATGTGTATGGATTATCGTGCGCTGAATAACGTGACGGTGAAGAACAAATATCTGATGCCTAATGTTGCTGATTTGTTTGATCGATTGGCGAAAGCTTCATTCTTCACCAAGCTGGATTTGCGATTGGGCTATGGCGAGTAAGAATAGCTGAAGGTGATGAATCAAAGATTTCCTACGTGACTAGGTATGGTTCTTTTGAATTTCTGGTTATGCCCTTCGATCTTACGAATGCACCTGCTACTTTTTGCAATTTGATGAATGATGTATTGTACGAGTTTTTGGATAATTTTGTGGTGCTATACTTGGATGATATTGTGATATATAGTAGATCACTGGGTGATCATGTTGTCCACTTAAGAAATGTGTTCTTATGGCTTAGAGAACATCAAATATATGTCAAGAAGGAGAAATGAGAATTTTGCCGTTCAAATGTGATGTTTTTGGGACATTGGGTTGGTCAAAGAAAAATCGGAATGGATGGAAAGAAGGTGAAGACTATCATGGAGTGGCCAAGTCTATCCAAGGTTGCTGAATTATGTTCTTTCCTTAGATTGGCAAACTACTATCGGCGTTTCATTCAANATGCGAATTTTGCCGTTCAAATGTGATGTTTTTGGGACATTGGGTTGGTCAAAGAAAAATCGGAATGGATGGAAAGAAGGTGAAGACTATCATGGAGTGGCCAAGTCTATCCAAGGTTGCTGAATTATGTTCTTTCCTTAGATTGGCAAACTACTATCGGCGTTTCATTCAAACTTATTCCAAGAAAGTGAACGCCTTGACGAATTTACTGAAAAAGGATCGAAAATGGGAATGGACTCATGAGTGCCAACGAGCTTTTGAGAAGTTAAAACGGGATGTTTCAACTGAACCGGTGTTGCAGTTGCCTGACTTTGAGAAGCCGTTTGAAGTACACATTGATGCACCTGACCGTAATATTGGAGGTGTATTGGTACAAGAAGGTCATCCGATTGCTTATGAAAGTCGAAATTTGAAAGAGGCAAAACAACGATATTCAACTCATGAGAA
>CAIGRT010204657.1:0-15117 GCA_903798405.1 Fraxinus platypoda | reverse complement strand
GAATACAAAGTTATGATAAAAACACTGAAAGAAGGTGCAGCTGCCTGTTTAAAACAAGAAATTCCGTTACATAGTCCGTTAAAACAACAAATTCCGTTAGTTTTTCCGTTAAAAACAAGAAATTCCGTTACATAACCACTTTTAATATATAGAAGATATATATATATATATAAAAGTGATTTTACGGTACAGACGGGCATGACCATTCACTCCATCTCCAGTTCTTGTGATGAAGATCCCTATGTTAGGATTAACGGTGCTATTCTAAGTTGCAGAAGAACTTCCAAAAAGCTTTCCGAAGGCGAAACTCAACCTTTTTCTATTTATTTATTTTTTAATTGAACTTTGGAAACTCTAAGGAAAATCCAACCAAACTTTAGATCAACTTTGGACTAAAATATATGAATACTTTGGAATTGCACATGGTTATTGGCTTTTCTTACGTATTTCCAACTAAGAATTAATTAATTGTAAAGTTTGTTAATTATTATCCTAATTGTCGTCTTCAACTCTTAGTGCGTCTAAAACAATGTTCCTTGATTCGTCTGTACATCTTCTCATTTTGATTTTCCGAGTATGCCCGGTGTACTTGTATGCATACTTAATTCATGATTGTCTGCTATGCCCGGTGTACTAGTTTTGCGTACTTGATTTGTGATTGCCCGGGAATGCCCGATGTACTTGTACATGGTTTTGATCAATATATTTCATATTTACAGACTTAAAAAAAAAAAAACAATGTTCCTTATTTTAAGTAACATATATTCTAATATAAAGAATATCTTGAAGAAATTTAAAAAATAATGAGTTTGAACTTTTTTATAAAAATTCAAACAACGCTATATATTTTTTCTTCTTTGTATTACTTTTTCCCTAAACAAATATGGATCAATATTTTTTCTCTTTTTTTATTTTTTATTACTTTCACTCTTTCAAAAAATATCAATTAATATATAATGATCCAAGGCAACTTTTCTGGAAGATCGAATCTTAAATTTTCAACATCGCAATTAGTTGGTTATTTTTATGAATTGACATACTCTCATAATTATGTTATAAGAAATGATTAAATTTAATTTTCAAGATTCTCTATGAGGTTTGTGATTTGGTAACATTTCTTATGTAATTCATTATGTCCACACATGATTTTATTGCGAGTAATGCTATTTATTTTCACGGGGTTAAACACCAATCTAGGTGACAAATATACGTCATTAAATGATAGATCCACTTAAATGCATTGTCACGTGATTCATTTAATTGGATCTATCAAATGCGGTCACCTAGATTGGTGCCCCAACCCCACTTAGATGAATAGCATTATTCTTTTATTGTACTAAATTTTTATGTTGATTGTATATGATTTCGTACTTAAACGGTATCTATGTCTGAGGCCAAATGGATGCCTTTAACGGCACTGTATGGATGAGGCTTCCAAATTTCATTTAGCTAATTGATTAAGGGTCTACGTTCCCTCGATAAGGAGAGCCTCAGTGATTGGGGAGCTTTTTTTGTTCGAATGCTTTGGAGGTCAAAGTACAAATATTTGTTTAGTAACAAGTGAACATGGAATGGGGTCATTTATGGCTGATGTGGAGCTTATTACATCCGTAACGTTAATCAATCAAATCCAAGTTTCATATTCATGTAAAATCCTAGTGCAAGCAGTGGCGGATCCAGCACTCGATGAGAGGACGCGGCCACCTGTGATGGATCCACCAGAGTCTTCAGTAGCCTCCTGGCGCCACTCGCCGAACAGTTTAGTGTCGAAATGAAGAAGGGAAGAAGATGACCCAAATTTTGAATTTGGGTTTTTTTTTTGTTGGGCCATTTTGTTTGGGCTGAGAGCTGGGCCTTTTTTAGATATTAGGCCCAATAATCGGCCAATCCATGGAGATGGATAATACTCAGCTGCTAGGTCCAGGTCAAGCGCTGCATGGACGATTATCCGTCGAAGATTACTATTACCTTTGTCAACGGCATTGTGGAAACCTTTGATGCTACCTTGACCTCGGCCTAGACAATTCGCAACTTGATTCTTGACAAGGGTAGTCTTCTCGAGACGGAGCAGATGTTTTGCGAGGCTGGTGAGCAATGACCTATTATTGTACTTGAAGAAGAACAACGCCAACCGTTCACCGGAATTAAGGTAATTGATCGAGCTTGTTTTGGATTGAATTTTTGGATTTTAGGATGTGAATTGAAATGAGTTGTGGTTGGTTTGGGAATTTTTTGTGTTTTCTTGGTTTAAACAATTCGTCGAACGGGTAAATCTGGTTAAGTAGTTGGGGTCTAAAGGATTCATCTTCGTTGGTATTTACTTTTCCATTAGAGCACTTATTTTAAAATTTCCTCATTAAAATTTTGATAAGATCTTTTTCCAGAAATGTTTAGACTAAAATTTTGAATATTATGGTGTGAATGATAATGGCATGTGGTTATGTATTGGTGGTTTGGATTTCTTGATTGAGACTATTTGTGGTGAAAATTGTGCATTTACTTCTCCACAGTCCAAGGTTTTTATATCTACACCAGTGAAAACTGTCGATAAATTTGTCAATATGTTGGAGTGATTTTAACGTATTTATTACTTACTAAATTGATACCTTTTTAATTGAGCACTCGAACTTCATTGATTTAGGCATTTATGAATTTTTTTCACTCATTAGATTCGAGTAAGGTTGTATCGCGTATTTTTTTAGTATTTTGGATTGTATTGAATTATATTTTCATATGTTTATACTTTTAAGTTTTAGTGCATTTACATATATATTGAATAATCTTTAATATTATTTAATAAATATTAATAAACGACCTCGCTATTACGATCGTTGATCGTCGACGATCAATGGTCAATGATCAACATTCAACGATCGATCCGCCCGTACTAAACTTTGATCCTGGATTCACCACCGAGTGCAAGTGCTGAAATTTTGTGGTAGTGGCTACTTTATGGATAATTTTTGTCTGAGTTACCAGTAAGGTGTAGTAGTCTATTTTGTCAAAAATCGTATTATAAAGTTGTTTCTTTATAATTAACATCGTTGAGTTGTTGTTTCTTAATGCGAGTTCATGGATATAGTTTAAATTTAAACTCCCAACTCAATATCAAATGAAATGAAAATTTTCTCTCTTTTTATTCACTAAATTTATTAATAATAATAGTTGAGAACATGTGCATTGCATGTAATTTATAATAACTTTGTGATTTATTTAAATATTTTGTTTGGCCCATAAATTTATGATGAAGTGAAGTAAGATGTTTTTAGTTGATTTCAAATGGATCCACCTCCTCAAGATCTAAAGTTTAGGAAGGAAGATAATCAATAAATAAAGATCGGAGTGCCTGGTGCTAAAATAATCTATGCCATGCACATTAAATGGAAACCATCTGCATCTTCGCATGACTGTAATATTTTCTCATGTAGAATGTTGTGTGCTATTTCGCACCAAGCTGAAGCTAATGATGACCACAAGCATGACTAGATCGATAACGTGCAAGATCACTCGATAGTTGAGGAATTGTCATCCAAAGAGTCCCGCATATTCCGTTAGCATGAATCCATCCGCCCCCATCGACAAACCACAATCATGTGTGGCTCTTGACGATCGCCATGTATTATCGCTAACTGATTGGAAACATTTACACTTCACATATTATTTCTTCATATACAATTTATGTTCACACACACACACACATATACACACACTAATTTGATCATTGGTGTATAACTAAGATAACCTCATCTTTTTTCAACTATTGAATCATCATAATCACGACTCCAAAAAAAGTCTATATAGCCGTCACTATCAAACCATGCATAAAACATCGGTATATAAAAAAACATAACACTGAATAAAATTCATTGTATTAGCACATATTTTGGAAGTGTTTATAAACACTTTAAATTATAAAATATTTTTAGTCAAACCATGTTTTCTAAGAATTTTAGTATATTTTGATAAAAATTGATGAAATGTGTGGTTAAAATTAATTTTTTACTTTGATTTAGGTTAAAATCTGAATTTTCATTTCTACCAATCACGAACTTAATAAGATTTACAAGTATTATTCACTTTTTTTTTATCTTTAATCTCCATTCAATTCTACACTTCCTAAACGCACCTTCTACTTTTAGACACGCGGATTGGAATAGCATTGTAATTTTAAAATAAAATTAAAAAGAAACAGAAGAAAAGCAAAAGCCACCAACTAAAAACCAAAAGCCACCCTCCAAACTTGTTTGGTACGAGTACAATATCATCGTATCGACAGCTCGTAGTATATCAAACACTTTCTCCACTATGGACAAAACCGTTTACATGACACTTCCATTTTCACCTTGAATCGTTTTCTAAAACTTCATCGTCTCGGGGAATCCGACGAAAATCTCGATAGATTTTGTATTTCTGATTCTTGGTATTTTTTGTTCTAGCTGGCGGATTTTACATCGTCTAATTTTTTGGAGTACAGCTTTATTTGATGGTTCTATTACATTATTATATAGATTTTCCTTTGTATATATGCACTGTGGGTCGATAGTTGTGAATTGTGAAAGGAGATGGTACACACACCGTTTACATGGCGCTATGGAGGTCACCAGGTTTCAATTTGTGGCTCTTTCAATGGGTATTTTCTGTTTCCTGTTAACTATTTTCTTGCTATGAGGACTAGATAGTGGGTTTGCAACCCTTGTTTTGCCCGCCCACGGGCCGAGTTCTTATTGAGCTCAGCGATGTTGATTTTATGAAAAGTTACTTATTTTATTAACAAAGTTTACTTTCTGAAAAAGTAACTTTAATGCATTCATCCAAGTTTCAAAGATCATGTGGCCCAATTAACTAGAAACGGAAAATTTAAAAGAGTTCTGTTAAGCCCGGTGGCCTGGCCGTGCCAGGCATAGATGTCTAGTTTTTGCAGTTCAGTCCCATTATATGGTACCCTAAACGAATGGTTTTCGTGTATTTGTTTTTTTCTTTTAGTTATAATGTGACAATAGTGTGTCTCTTGCATTATTGGATACATGATGGTGTTATGAATTATGATATTGGTGCAGTTGGACTGAGAAGATACCAATGATTTTAGCGGAGGGTTCGGCTTCTATTTTCCAGAGAATTATTGATCTTCCGCCTGGTTATCATCAGGTATGTAATTATGGCATAGCGTTATGAGAATGCCTCTCCTTGGGCGGCTGTATATTACATTCAATAACTGAGATTTGAAGTAAAAACATGAATAATCCATCAACAAAAAAATATCGAGATAGTAGCGTGTAGAGATGCATGCCAAAATTAATTGGCATGGCATTATGTGGAAAGCCTAGCCTAGGCTACTAGCTCGACAGTCTATTTTAAGCAATATGAGATTTATATGAGTGAATGTGTCTAGAAAGCATTTTTGAAGCCTTCAAACAAAAGTTGCAATTTTGGTACTTGAAATTAAGGTTTTCTTTGTTAATTATATTGTTTTGCACAAAGTGGTAAATTGGCCTTATAATAACTCAAGCTTTCAATTCTTAGTTTTGAAAAATGTCTCTCTCTCTCTGATTCAATATAGAAGAAATCGCCCCTTTTTTCTTTGCAATATGTTAATTTCTGGACAATTTTCTGTAATGCAGTACAAATTTTTTGTTGATGGTATGTGGCGAGTGGATGAGCAGCAGATTTGTGCTCAGGATGAGTATGGAACTATCAACAATATAATTTTAGTTAAGGGAGCAGAGAACGTGTCTCCAAATTTACCTGCTGAAGCTTTTCGGGCTAGTATAAAAATGGATAATGCTAGGATCATGGAGTTTGTGGTCAGTGCTTAACTTACACTGTATGTCGTGCTAATTTAATTTTCATAATTACACCCCCTGTCATGCATGTTAGTTCATCCTGTTATATAGATTCATGCAATTAAATTTACAATCTATTCTGGTTGTGCCAACTAGGGTTCATCTTTAGGCGCCCCAGTTAATGAGCCAGTTCTGCAATTATCAGATGGTGAGATGGATGTTTCTCGTAATCTTCTATCAATGCATTTGTCATCTTCTAGAGCATATGATTTGATTCCATATTCAGGCAAGGTCTGAATGCCACTTTTTTTTATTATTATTTATTTTCCTCTTAAACTTTTACATTGATTGTGATCCCAATATGCTTCGTATGGCTATTAAGTTTGTGATAGTTTTTCAAAGAGTAGGTCATTATATTTGATGTTGAAGTGGCTGTGGAACAAGCCTTCCGTGACATGTTTGACCAGGTAAAATTTCTTAGTAGTTGTTGGTCCCCCCCCCAGATGGCTCTACTAGTTTAGTGGCATGTTATAGAATTATAAATATTTTACTACTTTGATTAGTCATATAGTTACTGGAAATGTCATATAAAGAGAATTAAATGTTTTACTTATCTTTCCGAAAGTTTAAATGAAAGAAACACACATCTCCCACCAAGTTTGCAAAGATATGGAAAAGTGTGTAATTTGGGGCTAAATATATAGGTCACACATCTTCTGTAGGACACTAATATGAACGTCAATTATGGTCATTTGAAAGACCAAAAGCTGCAGTGCTTTTTCTTTTCATCTGACCATTCATGCATGGGGTAAGAAATGGTAGACAAATATCTGTGTATGATTTCTAGTAACTCAATATTCCTCGTGGAACCTTTTGTCGTATGCCATGGCATAATCAGGATAAGGAAGATCGAGCATATATTAAGGTGTACTCAAAGCTCTCGAAGATTCATTTTGGCTTTATGCTTGGGATATCCACTATGGTAGCCATATACTTTCTTAGGAGATCGATGGAAAAGTATAAATATAAGATAGAAGATATGCATTTGGTAGTTATTTGTTTAGAAAAATCATGACAGGTTGCTCAGGAAAGTGATGGGATTGGTGCTAAAAAGATAAAAGAATTTCTATGAGGCATATAAATATATTAGAATATGTATGATGGAGCAATTATGAGCTTAATGTGTAGTAGTAGCAGTTGTAGCTAGGGAATTTGTTATTACTATAGGCTTGCATTATCTCTCTGTTGTGATCTATCTATTAGCTTTAGCCATGAGTGAGCTTACAAGATATATCCAAGATTAGATTTCCTGGTATATATTATTTGCTGATAATATAGTTTTAGCACTAGAGTAGGAGGGGGTTAAATCGTACGTTAGAATTTTATAATCGCTCCTTCAATAATTAACTATTTGGCTCAAATAAATAAAAACATGGAATTTAATAATTATTTTCATTTTGGTCCCCAACTATCTAGAATACTCATATAGGTCCAATTAACTATTGAGCAAAACAAATTGACTTACATAATGACTAGACTAGACTAGACATTGCATTTCTATCAACTGGCAAATAAATTGTATGTGACAGAAGTTGTAAAATTTTGGGGTTCTAAAATAGAATGTTCTTTACATAAAGAAAGAACAAGGATATAATGGAGCTACTATAAAGGATTTTGTTGTCCTAAATGATAGATCATTTTAGGTATTTAGGTTCGATTTCTAACAAGGAACGATGACTTGGAGATGAGGTAATGTATAAATCTAGAGTGGCTGGATGAAATGGAGAAGTACTACTACATAACGATCCTACAAGGTTAAAATGTTATGTGTAGAACAATTCTTAGATTGACTATGCTATGTGGTATTTAGGGTTGGGTTGTCAAATGACAAAATGACATTATGATGAATGTAGCACAAATGAAAACTTAGGATTACTATACAAGACCTGACAAGATAAGATATTCATATTTGAACAAATGGAGTTGACTCAGGTTGAGGATAAACTTGGGAAATGGCAACTTGGGTGGCTGAGACGTGAATTGCAAAGATATAAATAAGCTACTATTCACAAAAGTGATGCAATTTTAGTGGAAAAGGTTAAGGTTAAAAGGGAGAGGTAGATTAAAATTAACCTTGCATGTTATTCACAAAGGATCTAACCGTGGATAAACATGAATATCGGTGGGTTGAGGATAAATTTAGTTAAAGACAACTTAGTTGGTTGGGGAATGTGTTGCGAAGATCTAAAGAAGCTACTATTCATAGAAGTGATGCAATCTCAGTGGAAAAAAGGTTAGAAGATAGAGGTACATCAAAATTAATTTTTTGTTGTGCATTCTTATCAATAAAACTTGTTTTTTCCTTCGTCCTTTTGCTAATCATATTTAGATTTCATTGCTCTTCAGTAACATCAATATGTACTAATTATTTTGGTTTATTACTTGATTATAGGATTATTGGAATTAAAATATAATTTGTCCATCACTTTTATGTGATTATTTCTATAAGTTATATAAATTTTATATATGCCTCAAATCAGAATCTTCCGTGATTCTCATCCACCTGCATTAGCATTTCAGACCCACCCAGTGGAATCTTGAATTTGGTTTCCATTGGCTCCTCTACTTTTCCTACGAAACCTATTTGTTAAGGCAAGTCACATGTTGCACATTTTCATATCATTTGAGGTAATGCTTTTCAATACTGCGACATGTGATTCTTGAGAAAGTAGTCAATTTGATTAAATTTGTTTACTATCAGACACTTATTAGGTGTATAGTTCAAGGTCGCTGTTTAACTTGTGAAATTCAGCGACGGTTTCCAGTCTTGTCTCATGAAAATTTGTAGTGTAGTTGATACCCAGGTTCCTATATTTTTTAGTGTGTCAAACTGTAAAGTCAAGTGGAAGATGCTACTCTAGCAAACAATCACATACATCAGGAATTGTCACCTGATATAGCATTGTTGTCACTAGAAAGAATTGGGAAAAATTAGATACCATGTTATATAATAACTTTACGTGCTTACTATGTTCTTCCTATTGTTTGTATAAGAAATCATCTAAATGACAAGTTTATGCATAAATTAATTTGTATATGTAGGCCTTAAGTCTCATTAATATTTTTTCTAACATCTGTTACCCTTTTACTGGTTCACAAGTTTCCAGACTAAATTGCTTATCATTATTATCATTAGAGGCTTGCAGTCGTGCCGTTATGGGATGAGCATCATGGACAGATTGCAGGAATGCTAACTGCATCAGATTTCATGTTGATTTTACTCGAGGTAATTTATGTTTCAAGAACTGCTATCAATGAATTTTCATCGGACTTTAACTTGGTGAAGCCAGATAGTAAAATGATTCACAGTTGTATTGAAGCCAAGAAACAGTGTTTGTAAATATTCACAAGTGTGTCCATTTCATCATTCTTTTTTCGTATGAGAGAAGTTTGACTCAAAATATTAAGAGCAACATGCGAATTCTTTCGAGTAGCAGTCCTATACTCACAATCTTGCTTTTCCCTTCCTCTCGTCTCCTGTACAGTCACAAACTTATGCTCACATGGAGTTTTGTTTCGCTAGAACTGCTCGAGATTTTTACGTTGAACTATTGGTGGATGCCACAGACTCCCATTCTCTTTGGAGAACTCACATATAGATGCTTATTTCCATACTAGGAATTTAAGTTGAGCATTTGCATGCTGGAGATGACACCCCCTTTTTCTGCAGCTTCACAGAAATCGTGCCATGTTCACCAATGAAGATCTTGATATACACACGATTTCTGCCTGGAAACACCGAAAATTTCATCACCCTAGAGATATGATAGGGGCTTTGGTTCCACTTCAGCAAAGGTCGTTAATCCAAGTAAGTGCTCTTATTGATGTGAATTTATAGGACTGCTTGGCTCCTTGGTGTTTGTCTGCGAAGATGAAATTGCTCTCTCTATTCATCTATTCATAATTCCCCCACCAGGGAAAAGCAACAGATACAAACACTGTGTAAAAAAAAAAAGGACTCATATATATGATGCTCGTGTGTGTTGTACCTGTCAACACGTTGGTAACTTTGGGAATCTCATTGATGAAAAGTTTCCCCCCTATTACTCTTGCAACCTACAGGCAGGTCCTGATGAATCTTTGGGAGGCTTGGCTTCAAGAATTCTACATAATAAGATTTCTGCAGTTCCCATCGTACATTCAGCAAAAGATGGATCTTGTCCTCAGTTGTTACACGTAGCTTGCCTCTCTGAAATACTAAAACGTTGTGAACTTATTCAACTATCAGTTTCTCCTAGAACTTTACATGTTATTACCTGCTTACACTGTCTTTTTTTTTGTTTTTTTTTTTGCCGTATACATCTCAGACGTATGCAGGCATTTTAAACACCATATTGGATATCTGCCGCTTCTACAGCAACCAATTGGTTACCTTCCATTAGGTACCTGGGCTAGAGAAGTTGGAAGAGCGAGTGATCATCCGTTGTTGACATTACGAACCAATGATTCTCTTGATTCTGCTCTTAATTTATTGCTTGAAGGTGTGTAATGACTTCCTTCATGTGTATGCAATTGTTGCATGCATGAAATGATCTGAAAATCCAGATGACTGAAACCATGCTTAAACTGAATTTCCACTATCACCTTTTCACACGATTCTTCTCTCTCTCGAGATGTCAGTACTGGACGCCATATTTCTAGTCAAATATGGAGTTTCTCTAGCTTTTGGAAGACAGTATTTAAACACAAACATCGGTTGTTTTAAGTACCTTCCTGAAATTTCTGAGAATTCTGCTGATTAAGAAAAACATCTAGAGTCGAAGGGTACAGACTATTCTGATTATTAGCTCGATATTTATACCTTGGTGCTGAAATATTTATTTTAAGCCTATTTGCTGTAATGCTTTTAAATTGGTCAACCCTGGATATCAGTTGGAGCACTTTGAGTGCTAAATGACTATGCAGAATATGTGCTGAGATGCCAAGCAAAGTCACTTCTGAGGTTTGAGATAGGATTGGCAGCGGGGTAAATAAAACTTTTGTGACATGTCCTTGAAAAATATTCTGTGTTGATATGATATATTTGTTATGGATCTCCAGAACTCCTGCCTATTATTGTGTTCCTTTCTTCCCTGCCATGATAATTAGCCAGCATATTGTCAGTCTCAAGTTCCAAGTCCTTTAATCTCTCACCCCTTTCAATGTCTAAGCTAGCCTCTTGAGTGAAGTGGAAGAACTCTACCTAGGGCTCAAATTTAAGTGTATCCTGAATTTGGGATCACTAAATTGTTGACTCACAAGAACCCAAGAGCTATAAAATGTTGGGAGCTATAGAACTGCGTAAGGTAGATAGAACTGAATAAGAGACTGGATAAATTTATGCTTATAATGCTCAGTTATGCTCTGTACAACTTGATTAGAAATGAGGTCTTGACCCTGTTTATACTCTACCTCAAACACAGTAATGATTGATTGTCTTATTTCATTTTTTTGTTTTGCAGCTCAAATAAGTTCAGTGCCTATTCTTGATGACAGGGGTAACATTGTAAGTGTGTACTCTAGGAGGTAATGGATGTCTGTTTATTGGATCTTCAAACATTTTATCACTCATTTTGCGAGTTTAACATCCTGCCATATTGTTTCTTGTAAGTTTGTATTCATATTTATGCAGTGATATCATCTCATTGGCAAAAGACAACATGTATATCCACATCCAACTTGATGAGATAACGATGTCTCAGGTGAATCCTACTCAACTGTTGTTAATCTACCATTAAGTGTTCTATTTCCCATATATATTTTCGGAGCACTGTGAGATTGAATATGGCAATGGATGTATTGAATATATCTGTGGGTATTAGGTGAAATACTTGCAAGAATCAGCATAAGAAATTATGTGGAATGGCTGAAAAATACGACAATTACACCCTCGTTCCTTTGGCGATGTATTTTTCAGAGCACGTTTAACTAAAGCTTTAGAAGTTCTATCATAAGTGAACAAGTAAATCCTTAAATAAATAATTTCTTCATTGGACAAAGTTGGAAATAAATTAGTAGGAATTACTAAAATTTACTTAACAGTGTCAGTAGCTTTTATCACCTAAAAGCTTAAGTAAACATGCTCCTAGTATTCTGCTGCAAAAGAAGTTGCCTGGCTAATAACAAAGAATTTGTGCGTTCATTGCATTTCATAGGTGTGAAACTTTTTCTTCTCTTGGTAAAATGCCGAATAATTTGACTATTTCATGTACAATACCAATATTTCTTCTGGCGTCTTTCCTCTGGCAACTTCTAGAAACATTTAACAGAGGTTGGACAGAAAATGACAGGTAGCGAAACTTCTATCAATTTTGTTTTACATCATACTGTTGAGGTAAAACTTCTATTACATCAGTTGTATTTGCAAGATTGCATGCACAAGAATTATGTCGTGTCTCTCACTTGAATGTGCACTAACAGAAGAATATTGCAACCCAACACCACCACCATCAAGAGAATTTTGATGTACATTTGCAGCCAGCAATGTTTTTGTTTGGTAGTTGCTAAGAGATGAATTATATGCAGGCACTGGAAGCTACTGGTGAAGCATTAGGCCGTCATCAATACCAGACATGCACTCGGTTCGATTCCTTGTATAGGGTGATGGAACTTCTGTCAGAACCAGGTAAATATTTTTTAAAGTTTTTCTTCTACATTTTGAAAATGAAATGCACATTAGACTTTCTCTAACGTCTCTGTCAGATGTGCGGCGCATAATTGTTATTGAGGCCTGCAGTCGACATATTGAAGGCATAATAACACTGAGAGATGTATTTGCTTTTATTTTGAGATGAAACCTTCTTATCCCCTTAAGCCGGAATTGAGATGAGTTTCTTCATAACAATTATTCGAAGTGAACTAATTTGGAAATACTTTTTTGGATAAATTTGTGTAAATACTGTCAGACCATGACATAGACTGATTAATTTCCTGGTGGTTTTGATTTTCTATATTTGTATTTCAGTTTTGGTAAGTCTTTCGTTACTATAAGAATTACCTAGGCAAAAGTATTCGACCAGCTTTCTCTTTTTTTAGCCATTGAACCTCCTAATCAAATTCGTTGAAAAACTTGTAATAATATAATCAGCTTTACGAAGGTCCTATCGTGTTCTGGAAGCTCGTATCATTCGCCTTATAAATCATGATTCTTCTCCTCCCAGTAATGTCTATGACCTAAACTCACGTAGCTTATTCTTGATTTTTTGCCCTCCAATAATGCCTACTCGTTAAAGAATAAGAAATTTAGCCCATGTTTTGGCTTCATTTTTTTCAAAACTCATTTTCAATTATATATTCTTTCATAAAATAATGTTACATATAAACTTAAAATTGTTTATTACTTTTTAATCATACATTCTCTAAAAAAAAACCGTTTGAAAATACATTTTTTCTCAAAAATTCATTTTAATGAAACCCAAACAGGGGCATCAAGTCAACGAATTGAAGATGTGCTAATGTCAATCTATAAAATGCTTCAAATTGGTGGTGTTCCAATTTATTCAAAACAATATATGGATAATCAGCTTGAGGATGCAAACAATCTCCTGAAAGAAACTCATGGTTTACCCCCATTCAATTGAATACAACTACACCCTGCATTTTTCTCTATCCCCGATCTGCAATCCCTCGTTTTTCTTACCTTCAACAAATTGTACCATTGCTGGGAATTTGCATACACATTAACCATGAGTGAATACACCCAGCCATCTTCAGGTTTCACCTCCATCACATACTTGGCTACACTGTTAAGGGATAAAAATTTCATATCGAATAAAAATGAAAATATATACTAACTTATAAGGGATTGAGAGTTTCAAATCTTAATATAGTATTAATGTCCGTTAAGTTTCAACGAGCAATTCGATCCAATTAAGACTAGGGATGACAATTCGAACTGTTAAAACCGAAAACCGTGGTTAACCGAAGCGAATGGGACGAAAAACATTGAACCGATAGTGCAATGAGGTGGTTATGGTTTTGATTTTAATGACCCGATTCGGGGCGGGGCAGGTATGGTATTTAGCGACGGTGCCCCGCCCCAAATCGATTACCCGTTAACAAAAAATTAATTGGGCAATTGAATTTTCCATTATTCTTTCCCAAAATNGGGGCAGGTATGGTATTTAGCGACGGTGCCCCGCCCCAAATCGATTACCCGTTAACAAAAAATTAATTGGGCAATTGAATTTTCCATTATTCTTTCCCAAAATTAATTGGGCAATTTTGACAATTAGGATTTTCCAAAATTCTGGCCCAATTAACATTACTAGTAAACCCTTAACTCAGTAACCTAACTCACCCTACACGTTAAAATTGAAAATTGAAAACAAAACTTACAAAACACTCGTCCACTTTTTATACCCTATTTTGTTCTTTCCCTAAATCTCGTTTCTCAGCCTCTACTCTCTTCCCTGCGTCTCTATCTTTCTTTTTCCTTACTAATTCATTCATTCTTTCTTTTTTCAGCAAATCACCCTTCATCACCACGGATTCATCTCGAATTTTTCAACTTTTGCCTGGTAATTCTATCATTCTCTATGTTCTGAAATTTTTTTTTTCAATAGTGAAAGAGAAATTTGAAGCATCTTTGTTTTGAATCGAGAGATCTATGGAGGTTGTTTCTCCTTCGCTTCCTTAAGAAGGTAAAAAAAAAAAAAAAATTCTTTTTCGGGTTATTACATCTACTGCAACAAAGGACCCTCTCCAAATTTGGGTGGAAATTTTCTCTCAACATCAGTTTTTTTTTTTTCCGATTATATGATTCTTTACTTTGTCAAGTGTTATATGTTATTCGGTGTTTTGTGGGTGTATAGGAGACGTCAAATTTTGTAAAAATGATTTTGCTATATATATAGGTGTGATGACGGTGAATTTGATGGGTTCATCTAGTTTGTTAGTTCTGTTGTTACTTCTAACTTGTGTTCTCCTTCTGGTAATATATTTTGAAAACCATTCTATTGTTAATTTTGCAATCATTTCACAGGCTTTTGAATAAGATATTAATTTATTTTGTTTGGATTTCATAGAAATAAGTTGTAATGGTTTTTGCAGATTTCCTATTTCCATAAATTCCAAAGCTTTTTGAGATTTTGTTATCCTATTTTATCTGCAAATTTACTACGTTAATTTGCAGACTTCCCACTTTCTTGACAATTTAGAAAATAATAATTTCATAGCCTGATTGGCCTTGTGACTTGTTCATATAAAATAAAGATTCAAAGGCCATTGAATATAATGGTATTGAATATTTACATTTGATAATTAAGGAATTAGGAATGCTATGTAATATGTATACATT
>CAIGRT010204619.1:0-10665 GCA_903798405.1 Fraxinus platypoda | reverse complement strand
AGGGTATACAGCCTAATTTCCTCTTAATTTAATAGGGGAATAACATGGCCAGACGGGCCACAAATATTTTTTGGTAAGAATCGGGGCCCCAATTTTTGTCGGCTAGTTTACCAGGATAGCTCTCAAGCCCACAATTCAAATACGCTATTCGGAAGGGCATATCTGTCATTATATCCATAAAAATTCAGCCCTCACGTGAACCGTCAGATCTGAATTTTAGATCAAATCGTGAAATGAGCGCCTCTTCAAAATTTCAAATCCTGCTCTCCTTCCATTTTCTACACACACACACAAAACACACTAGAGTGAGGATATTTTTTCGCCAACGGTAGACTACAGAACACAGATTGTGAGGTACAGAATCAAGAATGTCGGGTAGACACGAGAAAGAGAAGGGGGTCAATGTCCAGGTGCTTCTCCGTTGCAGGTAGTGTATTTATACGATTTCAGGGTTCCGATTTTTCTTTTATTTTCCGAAATTTTGAGTTATCTGTGTAAAAATTGGTGAATTTTCAGACCGTTTAGTGAGGATGAGTTGCGGAACAACGCTCCGCAGGTCGTGACCTGTAGCGATTACCAGAGAGAGGTGTCGGTTTCACAAAATATCGCTGGGAAACACATAGATAGAGTTTTTACATTTGACAAGGTAATTTGCTTTAATGGGTTACTTATTATTAATTTTAATGACTAGAATTTATTTTTGCGTTTTGTATATTATTTTTTATGGGTCCGGATAAAAAAAATAGGTTTGACTTGTTTCTATTTCTTTTTCAATGATTGGAGGTCTTATAGGTTAAGAATGAAATTTTCAGTATTTCATTGAAATTAAGGAGTGTTAGGTTTGCAAATTCATAAGGAGCCGTTCATGTTTAACTGATCTGGGGCACTTTCTTTTGGTTTTCAGCTTGTTCATCTTGGAATAGGTTATCAATTAATAAAAAAAATTAACTTTACCGGCAATATAGGATCTCCCACCCGCTAAATCAATCCAGAATTCCATCTTGACATGACAAGTATTGATCCCCCTCTGCAGGAAGGATTCCTTATGTGTAAAATTGACATTTAAAAGATTCACAGTTAAAAGTAAAAATTTATATTGGTCTTCTTAGGTGTATTGTAAAGACGTAAACCATAGTTTTCAAGAAACTAGCACTCAAGGATTCTGAAGCACAACACTTGGAAATAGAATGTTGGCCTAATTTGTACTTTTCAAATGCATTCTTTTTAGCTCTTCTTAGAACAATCTGATAATTATTAGCAATTCAGGTTTTCGGACCCAACGCACAACAAAAGGATCTCTATGAACAAGCTGTTGTCCCCATAGTTAATGAGGTATTGGAAGGTTTCAACTGTACTATCTTTGCTTATGGGCAAACAGGTACTGGAAAAACTTATACCATGGAGGGTGAATGTAAGAGGTCAAAGGTACTGTGCATTTTGATATGGTTTTACTTATTACTTTAAGTGTTACATTGATTCCTTTTGTAGATTTTGATTTCTGATTTTCCTTTATCTTACAGAGTGGACCGAATGGGGAATTGCCTTTGGGAGCAGGAGTCATACCTAGAGCAGTTAAGCAGATTTTTGACACATTAGAGAGTCAAAATGCAGAATACAGTGTGAAAGTCACTTTCCTGGAGTTGTACAATGAAGAAATCACCGACTTGCTAGCCCCCGAAGAGATTTCAAAGATTGCCTTAGAGGACAAGCAGAAAAAGCAGTTGCCGCTTATGGAAGATGGGAAAGGTGGCGTTCTTGTTAGAGGACTAGAAGAGGAAATTGTGACAAGTGCTAATGAAATTTTCACTTTACTTGAAAGGGGATCTGCTAAACGTCGAACTGCAGAAACTTTATTAAACAAACAATCTAGGTTCTAGTTTTCTCTGCTTTATTTTATCCTTTCAGTCTCTTTTTACTTTTGGAGACATTTATGATGTGTATATATCTTTTTTTGATGTCAGTCGATCGCATTCTTTGTTTTCCATAACGATACACATTAAGGAAGCAACACCTGAAGGTGAAGAGCTAATAAAATGTGGCAAATTGAATTTGGTTGATTTAGCTGGTTCAGAGAACATCTCTCGCTCTGGCGCTAGGGAGGTAATTTAATACTTATTTGCCTACATAAGTTATGAATATGATAGTGAAGTATTAAATGTTTAATTTTTGTTTTCGTTTCTTATTATGTTGGTTCTACTGACTGCTATCACCTCTATAATGTTGCAAGATTATTTGGATTCTTTTTCAATTTATTCCTGAAATATGTTTCTAATTTTCAGGGCAGGGCAAGAGAAGCTGGAGAAATAAATAAAAGTTTGCTGACATTAGGACGAGTAATAAATGCTCTTGTGGAGCATCTTGGACATGTACCTTACAGGTTGAATCATGTAGAAGTTTTTGATCATCTGTTTTGTTAGTTCATTCTCAGTTAACTTATCTATCAACTTGCTATCCTACCCTGTTAACAGGGATAGCAAACTCACAAGGTTACTCCGTGATTCACTTGGAGGTAGAACCAAGACCTGCATTATTGCAACCGTGTCTCCGGCTGTTCATTGTCTTGAGGAGACCCTAAGCACACTAGACTATGCCCACAGGGCTAAGAATATAAGGAATAAGCCTGAGGTTTGGTGCAATTTTTTCTTTTTGTCATATTGAATTATTGATTACTCTGGTTTTTTCTGTTTTAATGGATAAGTGTAGACGGTAATACATAATTCTTATTTTGTACCATTGCAAAACAATTCTTCACAAAACATTCAAGTCAAAACTTTTGCCTTATCTTTTCGTAGGTGAACCAGAAGATGATGAAATCAACTCTGATTAAGGATCTCTATGGTGAAATAGATCGGCTTAAGGCGGGTAAATATTCTAGTACTCGGCAAGATGTTTTCATCGATAAGAAATACTTATGTTGGAAATTCTACCTCCTCATCTTATATTTTCTGTCTTGCTCTTCTATAGAAGTTTATGCTACTCGAGAAAAGAATGGGGTCTACATCCCTAAGGAGAGATACTACCAGGAGGAGAGTGAGAGGAAGGTACTTCTCGAATGCTGGATCCTTTAAACAGGATTTTCTTTGTCCTTTTGAGTCATTTTAACTCTTTTGATTTGTTTAATCTGTGTTCTGCAAGCGACAAACTATTGTATTAGTTGTAATAATTGTTCATTATTTAACATGATGAATTACTTTGAGGGCTAAATAATTTCTTATCAGTTTTGGAATTTTTTGTTAATATAACATATTTTCTCCGTTTTAGGCAATGGCTGATCAGATTGAACAAATGGGAGTTACTATTGAAAACCATCAGAAGGTCAGTTTGTCTCATGTTGTTAACTAGCAGACACGTTATGTATGATTATCTCTAAATTGTTTTGATTGAATGGCTAAAGCAACTGGAGGAATTGCAAGCTAAATATGAGGGTCAGGTTCAACAGTGCTCTGATTTGAGTAACAGACTTGATGCTACCGAAGTAAGTTATTGTAATAGCGTCGTGCTGTGCCGTGCCTTGCCATGTTTTGGATTCATTTTTTGATTCTTATTTGGAGTTGTATGCAGAAAGACTTGAAACAAACCAGTGAATTGTTGGCAAATACGGAAAATGAATTGAGACAATGCAAGTATTCCCTCAAGGAACGGGACTTTATCATATCTGAGCAGAAAAAAGCAGGTATTTTGTGGTTTCGTAAAGAGTCAAAGTTTCATTCTTTCGGGCGCCTAAACCATGTTCCTGAATATATAAATAGAGAATGCACTGGCTCATCAAGCATGTGTGTTACGGGCTGACCTGGAAAAATCCCTCAAGGATAATGCTTCACTATTTCTGAAAATTGGTATGTAGTTTCAATGATAAATCCTTTTTTCTTAATTTTGTTCTGTAGATGGGCATAATGATTTTAATTATTAATTTGCAGCCAGAGAGGATAAACTGAATGCGGATAACAGGTCAACTGTGGACACTTTTCAGGCTGAGCTGGTGCAGCAGCTTGGTACGCTTTGTAACACATTGGCCACATCGATTTCTCACCAAAGCGAACACCTCCAGTGTGTTGAAAATCTCTGTGACTCTTTTCTGGAAGTACATGATAAGGTGTTTGTTTCATTTCATTGAGTTGTCATTTATCTTTCTTCCTTTTTTGGTAAATTTGTACTTTTCAAATATACTGCTATTTCCCAAAATCTTTTATTTGCTTGTAATTGTCAATTCGTTTTCCAGTATAATTTTTACATTCTTATTTCTCTAAATTTTGCTCACAGGCTGCCATAAATTTAAAGAAGAGAGTAAGTGCTTCAAGGGCTCTGTATATCTCCCATTTTGAGGCTGTACAGAATGTTGTAAGGCTGCATAAGGCCAATACAAATGCCTCTTTGGATGAAATATCAGTTTTGGCTTCATCAAATTCATGCTCTGTTGAAGAAGTAAGATTTTGAAATTTACCGTTCCTGTCCTTTTATGTTTTTGGTGTTAATTGTTTAGCCATGCAGGTTCTCAACCTTTTTTGTTTGAATCTATGATGTAGTTTTTAGCTGCAGAGTCTGTTGAAGTGAATTCAGTTTTCAGTGATATTCAGGAAACTCTATCTAGTCATCAAGGGGAAATGGCACACTTAGCCAGAGAGCTTCGACAGGTTTCTATATTTACTACAGTAACTCCTTCGTTTATATGCTTGTTTATTTCCCATTATAGTTAATATTTGAATATTTCGATTTTGCAGAAATTTAATGCTAGTATTGAGCACTTGATGGATACCTCGGAAAATATTCATGGATTTCTTGATAAGCTTTTGGAAGAATCAAAACGGTTTGAAGGACATGTAAATCAGGTTGACGAAATGCAGACTAAGTGTATCGTTGAATTTCAGAATGCTTATGAGGTATACCCTACATTGCAATGTTGGTTATTAATTTCAAACTGTAACTCTATGTTGCCTTACATTTGAGTTCTCCATCTTTAGGAACAATCTAAGTCAGATGTGGAGAAGCTTATTGCTGATATGACCTCTCTAGTCTCCAAATGCATGTATCGCCAAAAAGAGATGGTTTGTAACCTGGGTGTCATCATATTACTTAATTTTTGTATTTTTCATTTTTTTTCGATATCTAACCAATAGCTCATAGGTGGATGCAAGGCTTGGTGATCTCAGAGAAAGTATAAATGGAAACAAAGCTTTTGTGGATGGGCATCTTTCAAATATGGAAAGTATTACAACAGATCTGAAACGGAAATGGCAGGATTCCTTCACACAAGCGGAGAATAATTATAAGGACAATGCTGACTTCTCTGCTGCTAAGCATTGTCGTATGGAGTTACTTCTGCAAAAATGGTGCGGAACAAGTTATTTCTTTATTTTGGCCTCATATCTTCACTTTCTATATTTAAAAAAATGTTGACCCGCTTTACCACATCCCAATAGAATTCCTGCACATTTAGTTTCAATTCTGTTTTGGTCTCTGTTCTTCTGCGCCCTGCCTATGTTTGTTTATGAATCCTTTGTATGTTTTCTTATCCAGTGTAAACACTGCCGATACAGCTTTAGATAGGTGGCAAAGAACACAAAAATCATTGAACGACATGGGAAGTCAACATGCCACCGTGATTGCTTCACATATTAGGTTGGTCAATAAAGTCTTGCTCGCTTCTCCAGTTGTAATTTATAAGTTCTAGATTAGTTCAATGTAAGAGCTGAGTTAAGCACTCAGTTTCTCATTGTCAGGCGTCTTTTGTAATTTGACCACTTGTGGTTATGTTTGCTTTTTGCCTGTACATGTTTAAATTTTAATATTGCTGCAATTGACACTTCTCTCACTGTTATATAACGTCAGCTCATGTTTAGTGCTGTTTTATTTGATAAAAGGACTTATCTAAGAACAGCAAATTAATTAATTTCTGAATCTTTATTTTAGGAACATGTGCAACAGTAACGAACAACATGATGCTGAAATTGACTCTGCAAGGGTTACAGTTGAAGAAGATATCACAAAGAACAGTGAAGGCATCCTTCAGTGTTTTGATGGTTTGTTTTACTCAATTGAATCCCTCTCTCTTTCTACCACATTTTTCCATTCATTGTTAATTACATTTAAGGAAGTATCTGTTAATAGTTTACACTAAATTTAGTTTACTTCAGGGTTTTAAGCAAACATACACAACATATAACTCACATTTATTTGTACAAAAGAAAATGCTAGCTTCTGGATTCATAGTACAAAGGAAAACCCTTCACCAGTGTCACATATAATGATGAGTTACATGTCACGTATTTAATTGTCAAATAGGATTGCTTGTCACTTGTGATTAGACCTTATATAAACAACATTCCTTTTAATTTGTTTTTCTTGTGAAAACTGATTTATTTCTTAATTGCTATTCATTCATCTATTCTGAAGGGAGACTATGATTTCAATGTCCAGACCTTTGATGTTTCTTGCCTATTTTGGTTTCAGGCATGTCAGAGCAAGAGAGAGAATATGTTTCTGAAATTTTAACGACTTCTAGATTTCATTCTGAAACTCTTGAGATCCTTCAAAAAGATCACTCTCAGCAGTCAGCCTCTATCGAACAGCATGCCGTTGATACTTTCAGGCAAAAATATATGGTATGTTCTAAAATTATGCTTTGAATGGTTTGTACGATGTTATGGCTCTTGGTTTAAAAATTGAAATTTACACCTTCAACATTGACTAACCCTTATGTATTGTTTCATTCAATTCCTTTGGTTTGTTGTGGATAAGATATAGAATCATGTCACAAAATAGTATGTTCATAATAACAGAACTATCTGGATGGAATTGCCCTTTTACGATTTTAACTACTTCATTGATGCACAGGATTATGAGGTCACTGGCTCAACCCCAGTGAAATCTGAGCAGGATATTCCTAGTAAGGCCACTATCGAGTCACTACGAGCCATTCCAGTGGAAGTCTTGCAAGAAGAATTCCGAGAAAACCATTCAAATGAATCCCTTCAAGTAAAGGAACCAAAGCCTTCGCTGATTCCTCGCTCCCCACTTTCACAGATCAACTAAAATAGTTGTGTACCTGGTCCATTCGGTATTATCTTTATCTTAGTGTTTGTATTTTACATGTATACGTTTCTCTCCATCTGCAATCTACTTTGAATCCGAAGCTGGTGTGGAGATTTGTAATCCCATATTAGGCTTATCAAGATGAATAAATCCCTCGGGATTTAGTAAAGGTTGTAAGCTTCGCATTTATACTTTCTTGTTTTATTTACGAAAGACACAAGGCATTTGAAGGTTATTGAGTATTAATGAGCCAATTAGTCTTTATTTACTGCTATTCAAACTTCTATTATCTGTTGAATTGAATGGAGTTGTACCTTAACACTAGTGAGAATTTTAGGCTTTCGACGTGGTTAACAACAATGGGCATAACCCTTGTATTTAGTTGTCATTGTTGACTTTGAAATCCTAAAACAACTTTCTGTGATAAGTCGAAGAAAGGTGAGGATGACGTGAAGTCATCATGCCCTTTATACCCTAGGCGACACTAGTGTTACATAGCCAATACGAGGGGTCATGATGCCGATGTGGCCCTCAAGGGTGAGCTAACTCCAAAAATGCATCTTTAGTTCGAACTAAATATTGCTCATTTGCATGAGAGTAATTGTGTTAGCCATAAAATATTGAATTTGTTGCCAATTCTTGTGCACACTTTAAGCATAGTTTATGCTTAACCAAACATGTTCTCAACGGCATATCTTTAAGTAACTTTAACGAATAAATCGAATATATATCCAAAGCCGTTGATTTACTAACTTTGAACATAAAGTTTGATTTCAAATACAATTTATACATATAATTAAAATATAAAAAATTAAATAACTTGCTTATTTGTATATAATTTACTTACTTATTTTCAGCTTTAATTAGTAAATAAGAATGGCTTATTTTAAGATTTACTTATGTATTTATAACAAAACTTTATTCATAAGAAGTTTTTAAAGCATATGCTGGTTTTGTAATATAACCTTCTATTTGACCGTTAAATCTGTTAAAAGATTTTCATGGTTGTAACTTGTGAGTGCTAATCTAATGCTTATGTACAGACGGCGAAATCTTGTTCCCTCAAACCATGGATCTTATCGGTTTCTATCAATTTCCTCTGCTCAAATGAAACTTGAATCCCCATCCCAAATTCAAATTCTTGATCAAACAGCATTCTCCAATCAAAGTATTCACATAACCCTAACACCAAAATCAGAATTTTCACAGATACTGGATCCGAAATTTTACCTTTCTAGACTCGTCAAGTGTAAAAATCTTGCACCACTTCATCAAATACATGCTCAAGTAACTGTTAATGGACTGCTCCAAAACCCCATCGTTACTAATAAAATTCTTTATACATACACGTTGCACAAGGCTTTAGGAAATGCAAGTGCATTATTTAGCGGGTTTAGTAAACCAGACCCGTTTTCCTGGAGTGTTATGGTTGGCGGATATGCTAAAGCTGGTGACTTTATAAATTGTTTTAGAACATTTAGGGAGTATATTAGGTCCGGGGTTGTGCCTGATAGCTATACTTTGCCTTTTGTGATAAGGGTTTGCCGAGATACAAAGGATTTGCAAATGGGTAGATCGATACATAATGTTGTTTATAAGTTCGGCTTGATTTCAGACCCTTTTTCGACTGCAGCACTAGTGGACATGTATGCGAAATGTAAGGTTATCGAGGATGCAACACAGCTGTTTGATGGAATGCCGAAGAGGGACCTTGTTAGTTGGACTGTGATGATCGGGGCGTGTACTGAGTGTGGGAATGCGGATGAGGCACTGGTTTTGTTTGACCGGATGAGAGCGGAAGGAGCTATGCTGGATAAGGTTGCTATGGTAAATGTTGTGAACGCTTGTGCAAAGTTAGGCATGATGCATAAGGCAAAGATAGTTCATGATTACATACGGAAGATGAATTTTTCGCTGGACGTGATCTTGGGGACTGCAATGATTGATATGTATGCAAAGTGTGGGAGTGTTGACTCTGCCAGGGATATATTTGATAAGATGAGAGAGAAGAACGTTATATCGTGGAGTGCAATGATTGCAGCTTACGGATACCATGGGGATGGCCAGAAGGCTCTGGATTTGTTCAATATGATGTTGGGGAGTAGGATATTGCCTAATAACATCACATTTGTATCACTCTTGTATGCTTGTAGTCACTCCGGGCTTGTTGAAGAAGGTCTTCGACTTTTCTCATCGATGCAAGATGAGTATGGAGTAAGACCAGACGCGAAGCATTTTACTTGTATGGTTGACCTATTTGGTCGGGCTGGAAAGCTCGATCAGGCCTTGAAATTGATCGAGGATATGAGTATTGAAAAAGATGAGGGGCTCTGGGGTGCACTGCTTGGGGCATGTAGGATTCATGGTCATGTTGAACTAGCAGAAAAGGCAGCAGAATCCCTCATTGAATTACAACCCCAAAATGCAGGACATTATGTATTGCTTTCAAATATATATGCCAAAGCAGGTCGATGGAAAGAAGTGGCAAAGGTTAGGAAACTAATGACCAATCAGCGATTAAAGAAAATTCCAGGTTGGACATGGATTGAAGTAGATAATAAGATCCATAAATTTAGTGTGGGAGACCGTACTCATCCCCTGTCGAAGGAGATATACGAGGAATTGAAGCATTTGAGAGAGAAAATAGAGCTGGCTGGGTATGTTCCTGATACAAATTTTGTGCTGCACGACGTTGATGAGGAACTCAAGTTTGGATGTTTATATGCTCATAGTGAGAGGTTGGCTATATCATTTGGATTAATCAGCACACCTGAGGGAACCCCAATTAGAATTACAAAGAATCTAAGGGTTTGTGGAGACTGTCATACATTTAGTAAATTTGTCTCTTCGATTACACATAGGGTAATTATTGTGCGTGATGCCAATCGGTTCCATCACTTTAAAGAAGGTGGTTGTTCTTGTGGAGATTACTGGTGAAGGGTGTATCATATTCTGCAAAATAAGGTAAATACTTTTTGTTCCTCACTTTTCCAACATCGAATTAGTATTTAAGAACCGCTTTATGCAAACTCAAACTCCCATTCTCATTGACACAATGCCAAATATGCTTGAAATAAACATTTTCAGTTCATCTACTCAAATGATTATTAACTAGGCCTGAAGCAGCAAAAAATGCTTGTGTATGGGCCACATGTTTCCCATTCCTGGGCATGAATGGGCAAGTACCACAGGTCCACAACCTACATCAGAAACAAGGTCTACATTATCAACTAGAATCAGTGAATTTGCCCTATGGCTAAAATCAGATTTCAAATTTTGGATTACTTGTTGTAGAGCATCACACTCGGCAATACCAATCCAGATGTCACAAGTAATGGCTAACAACAGTCCCTCATGAAGTGCAATAGCTTCAGCGACATCTGAAAGAAAACTCCCCAGTACTGATCTCGCGGAAGCAGCAATAACCAGCCCCTCATGGTTCCGTATCACAGACCAATACCTCCTGCCATCTCTAACCGAGGCAGATGCCTAAATGAATCTCTCTTTCAGGATAAGATAAGACGTATCCTTGCTGTGTTATTTCTTTTGTTAAGAACTAGAGGTCCTTGGTTGAATCGTGGCTCAGACAATATATCCTAGGTTTAAGGACCATGACTATATACTAATTAGCTTAGA
>CAIGRT010204591.1:0-13940 GCA_903798405.1 Fraxinus platypoda | reverse complement strand
ATTGACGCTCGCAATAAACGCTTGGGCTGTCTATTTTGTGTGTCAACAAACATATATGTCTTGGTCACCCATCATTTAGTATTTTTAAACATATGTTTCTTTTATTGTTTAAAGGATTATTCATTGAAAGTTTCATTGTGATGTGTGTAAACTAACAAAACACAAACGTGCTTCTTTACCAATTAGCAATAAAATGACATATATTCTATTTACACTCATCTTCAGAGATGGCCTTCTACTGTTGTAACATTTTTTAGGTTCAATAGTTTGTTTCATTTATTGATGATTGTACAAGCGTCTTAGATCTTTCTTCTGAAAAATAAATAAGATGTGAGCTCAGCGTTTCCAATTTTTTACAATATGATCAAAACTCAATTTGGTGTTTAAAATTAAAAGATTTCGATATAACAATGCTAAAGACTTTCTATTTCAATCAAGTCCTATCTTCTTATTTCCAAAAACAGGGCATAATCCATGAATCCTCCTGTGAATACACCCCTAACAAAATTGGGTGGCCGAACGGAAGAATGGTAATCTCCTAGCTATGACTAGGGCCTTTCTATTTCAAAGTTGTTTTAACCGCTACTCATCTTATCAGCAGGTTGCCAACATTTTCTTCTCGATTTCAAAAGTCCTATGGAAATTCCTAAGAAATTCTTTCTTGATTTCAATACCTCAAGTAATCTTGTTCCAAAAGTATTCAGTCGTATGGCCTAAGTTCATGTACGTGCTCAAAATAGGGAAAAACTTGATCCACAAGCTCTCAAATGTGTCTTTATTGGGTATTCATCTACTTAAAAGGGTTGTAAGTGTAATCATCCCCCAACAAGAAAAGTCCACATGTCTGCAAATGTTTCATTTGTCGAAACAGAAAAATATTTTCTTGGTCATTATCTTCGGGGGAGACTTTATTTAAAGAGGATAAGGCCACAAACTTATTTCTTCGTAAGTTTCCAATCGAAACCAATCCAAATTCTTCAAGCACTCAGCCAAAAACAGTATCGCACACTCATCCAAATACTCAATCAATCACTCAACTAGAAACATAACCTTATATGTCCAGGTCACAAGGGATGGTGAATGAAAAGCAGACTCAAGGCTCTACTCTACTCACCCATTGTTGACTTATTCAAGGAAGAAGGCACCAACATCTATACAAGTCCAATCACCTGAATCTCATCCAGTTGAGGTAATTGCTAATCCAATCTCTCATAGTAGTAAGACCACATAGGTCATTGAACAAAATGATTACGATATCCCTATAGTCATCAAAGAAGGAACTAGAGCCTGTACCTAACATCTTCTACAATTGTTCATATCATATAAGAATTTATCTGATACCTACAAATCCTTTCTCACTAGTCTAAACATAGTGTCTATTCCTAAAACTTTATCAGTGATATTAAGGAATGATAATTGGAAGAATGCCATTAAGGTTGAGATGGAAACTTTTAAAAAGAACAAAACATAGGACTTGGTTGAGCTACCTAAAAGGAAAAAACCAGTTGGGTGTAGATGGGTTTTTGCTGTTAACTACAGGTCAGGTGGCTCTCTAGAAAAGTATAAAGTAAGATTAGTTGCCAAAGGGTCTACTCAGACCTGTAGCAAAGACTATCTTAAGACATTTGCTCCAGTTGCTAAGATGAATACGGTGAGAATATTGTTATCATTGGCTGCTAATTTTGGATGGAAGCTACACCAATTTGATGTAAAGAATTCCTTCTTGCATTGTGAACAAAGAATAAATTTATATGGAGATTCCGCCCGAACTTGACTTAGTAAAGAAGAGAATATGGTGTGCAAACTAAAGATAGCTTTGTACGGATTAAATCAATCTCCAAGAGCTTGGTTTGGAAGATTTACCAATGTGATGCTTAGCATGGGATACCAGAAAAGCCAAGGTGATCATACTTTGTTTGTGATCATACTTTGTTTGTAAAACACTCAACGTTAGGGAGCATTGTTAGCCTATGTAGATGATATTATAGTGAGAGGAGATGATTTGAAAGGAATATATCGCTTGAAGAACATGTTAATGAAGGAGTTTGAGATCAAAAAACTAGGTAAGCTAAAGTATTTCCTCGGCATTGAAGTAGCTTATTCTCATCAAGGGATCTTTATATCATAGCAAATATATGTGATAGATTTATTAAAAGAAATGGGTAAGCTAGGATATAAGTTGGCAAAAACACCCATAGAGTACAATCAGACTGAGTGATGATCCGATATAGCTTATGTAGCGAGTGTTGTAAGACAATTCATGCACAATCCTAAGAAGTTACATCTCAAAGCTGTATATTTAATCCTGCAGCATTTAAAAGGTACACCGGGAAAAGGGGTCTTATTTAAGAAAGGAAAAGGACCGACCCTTGAAGCCTACATAGATGCGGATTATACAGGATCCATGGTTCATAAAAGATCAACTTCGGGCTATTGTACTCTACTTGGAAGGAATCTTGCGACTTTGTGTAGAAGCTGAATTTAGATCAATGGCACTTAAGATATGTGAGCTATTATGGCTAAAGATAATTCTAGAAGATCTGAAGATTGAATGGATCTGTCCTATGAAGTTCCATTGTAACAACAAATTAGCCATTAATATTGTACATAATCCAATGTAGCATTACTGTGCGAAGCACATTGAAATTGACAAACATTTTATAAAGGAAAATCTGGATAGTAGTCTGATTTTTACACCATTTATTTCGACTAGTACTCAACTGACAGATATACTAATCAAAGGATTTTCTGGTGTAGCTTTCCAAGGAATAGCTAGCAAGCTGGGAATGGAAGATATCCACTCACTAGCTTAAGAGGGAGAGTGGGAAAATATAATTTTTCTAACTTACGACATATTTATTTAATCTTTATAATTGCTTACTTTAGGATAGTTATTGCAATCCCTAATCTCTAGGCATCGGTTTTTTATGTATTTTTTATTTTTTGATAACTTTCCTTATTTTGCTAATTGAGTTCAGCTATATAAACTCTTGCAATAACGATATTTTCAATCTTCTATTTTCTGTCATGTATAAATGGGAAAATTCTGGCTATAAGTAGGTTGTTTACTATTGCTATAAAGGCACATATTTTTACCATAAACCCAGTTCAGTGATCAACTTAAAAACTAGTGTTCCTGCCATGCTTATTTTGTACTCGTTTACAATATCAAATAGCACCTGTCCCTTTACGTAGTGGCTTCCACCTATTTCTGAAGGGGCTATACAATCTCCTATATTTGTGCTTAAATAGAGAAAACTTATGTATAGACCATCCGATCATTATATTTATTTTGTTAAGTTCCACGAGAAACTTCAGGTATGGACTTGAGGTACCAAGGGATACATCAACTACGTTGGTCCTAGATTCAATATTGAAATATAAGATATATTGCTAGCTTGAGAAACTTAGGAAACAAATGCATTAAACTCAATCAATAAGTTGGACCTAGATTCAACATTGAAATATAAGATCTATTGCCAGCTTTGAGAAACTTAAGAAACAAATGTATTCAACTCAATCAATTAAGTTGGTACTGGATTCAATATTGAAATATATTTGGAGCGTAAAACTACAGCTGAATCATCTGTCATAACAGATAAAAAGAATCTCTAATATAAATAAAAACTTAAAAAGAAGTTCAAGATTATTAGAAATGGGAGCCTAAATGGATTACAATACTGCAAAAGATCTAAGAATTGCGTAGTATATTGAAGTTAGACCGTTCTCCTCGTGTCATGTTTCATTATCAAACAAAACCAACAATTTTGATGCATTAAATTTATTTATTATACATTTTCATGAAGTTAATTAAAGAAAAATGCAGTAAAAAACAGCGATACAAGTTATTGCACAAATATAAAGCAACACGACCTCAATAAACCTAAAACACTTCACCAGTTCTGCACATACCTTACATCGCCAGGCTGCCGATGGCCAAGATTATAGAAAATTATAGCAAACCCCGTTCCAAGTATCTGAATAATAACGTACCAAATCAACAAGTTAAAAAAATGTAGCCTTCAACAAGAGATCAGGTAAAAAATTTAAAACATTCAAGTAAAAAAGGTAGATTCATTGTTTATGTCATCTTTGAGGCTATGGACAAATTATTTTGAACCCATTTATTATAGAGAATACAAATTCCACATGGATAAATAAAAATGAACTTAAGCTAGGTTAATGCAAGAATACTTTGAACACTTTAAAACAAACTCTTAGCAGCCATTTCAATAAAAAAATTTGTGCTTAATTAATTCCTCATTTAGCATTTTCTACGGAAATCATTTGCCTAGTGAACTTACAAACTCATTTCAGTGCCTTGTTTTTTGAAGACTTATTCAATCATGGTCTGTTATAAACTCAGCCAATGAAACCTTTTGATCTGTATAAAAGGTCATTTAAAGAAATAATTAAAAAGCAGACAATTTTGCCTTGACAACTACAAAGAGGGCTATTTTGAAAAATTTGCCGCTTTCATGAGTATGCATCTTCGCATCGACAATCTATAAATGGTCAAACACCATAATAAATAATTTTAAGCCTAGTAGTCAATCTCAGTCAAACTGACTGTCAACATCATGTTAAAATCACAATTCCACAAGCTAACAGTTGCATCCCAGCTACAAGTGTAATTGTGTAGTGAAGATGTTGTGGAAACAAAAGAATAGCTAGACTTACATATAAAGGTCCAACATCCAATCTCTGGGCAACAGGTGCCAGAATAAACCATATAATGATAACAGCCCATATCTTTAGACTGAGAGAGAAAATTGCCATCAAAAGCATATCTACAAGAAGGAAGGATTCATTTGAACTTTTCCATTCTAGTCCTGTAACAATTCGAATAAAATAGATAGATTTTTTACCAGGAAGTTTGATCTTATCACGTAAGAAGAAGAAAATCCTCCTCTTCCACCTACCAGTTGTCTGTGGAAGCTGAAATTTCTATATGCATTAAAGAGAGAGTGTGAGACACTTCCCAAAAAGACAGGCTCAAAACAGTTGTCATTTGAGGAACCAATTAATACCAGATCTTCGCTGTCATCTTCATCATCATCATCACGAATATGCTTAGCAGGTGGCTTCGGTTTGTGGGCAACAATTAAGCTTTCTGAAAAGATATATCGAGTCTCTTTTGTGAGAAGTAGCAAAAGCTAGTTTCAAGAATTTTGGTAAAATATCAACCAATGAATATCTTGCCAAATTGCATGCTAAGGGACAAAACAGTTTCATAGTAAGAGAGAAGTCAAGACATGGTCTAGTACAAGAGAATTTCAGGAGCTTTTAGATGTTCCTGAGAGAAAATTCCCTTCTGGCCAGACTTCAAACTAGCCAAACAAGAAATAATTGGAAGAGAACAGATATGCTTTAACTTTACATTCAAATGTTCCTTTTTTTTGTCTCATCAATTTATTGCAGTATAGGTATATTCATGAAGAGGTTACTAGAACATCAGAAGAAGATAAACCATCAATGTCTTACCTTCTAAAACATGGATAGTTAAAGAAAGCATTTCAATAAAGAGAAATGGAGGTGTTATCAAAAAAAATAAAGAGAAATGGAGGCATCACCAAACAATCTTTAATTGGATACAAAAAGAAAAAGTAATCTTGAACTTAGTAGTATCAAGCTTGTCCTGATGTTGGGAAAGATCTTTACAAGTGAAGATGGGAAAAGTGACGGAGAAGAATATAAATGCAACTAGATGCACTAGTATCATATAAATTTATAGATCAAAATAATTACTTCTCTGGTTCAAACAATTTGTTTTAAAGCCCATTTAAAAAAGAAATTCATCTGTTGCAATCTTACCAGTGATTAAAATCAAATCAAATCGAATAAGCTCGGTGATGTTTAGGTTCAGAATGACTTGGACCAAGCGACATACCCAACACATTTTTGTAACCCAAATTTGGTGCGCATGCTGCTACAATCGTGCAATTCTAATCTCACATGTCATCACTAAAAGAAAAGAATCCTCAATTTACTAGTTAATAACAATAGATAAAACTCAGACCTCCATCATGAAGTTGGATCATTGCGGCATCACCATTTTTATTGTCAAGCAACACATTCCCTCGAAAAATAAGCCTCATGTCATCAATGGGTAAGTGACTAGCCCCAGCAATCAATTTTCTCAAATCATGCACCTATTTTTCAGGAGGAGAAAATGAATTTACAACAAAAAAAAACAAATTCCTTTTAAAATACACGTTGCCGGTAGCAAGGACACTAAAATTTTAAGTAAACATTTGCGACACATGATAATGCAAATTCTAACCAGAAAAAGATAGATAAAATGGGTTATTCGAGTACAAGAACAACCTTCAAAACTAAGAAACAGGTGAAATAAAATTAAACATTGTACTCATCTATTCAGAGGGATTGTTCTCCTTTATTTTGGTGTCACAAAGAAAATTAAATTAAATTTCACAACCATACAGGTGAAGGAATGAATTTGAAACTATAAGACATCCAATTGATGAATAGGAGCCATTTATCTCCTATATTTACAAATCATATAGAGAAAGTACAATACAAACCCACGAGGAGCACAAATACGGCTTGGAAGGAATGGATCATACTCATCCATGATATGGTGTCATAGAACATGCGGAAATTTATATTGCAAACAATTAAACATGCTCAGATGATAGGCAGGACACATGAAATCAAACCACATTAACTTCAATCGTCTGAAAACTAAAAGGATACACTTGCAGATTCATGGATAAACACGTAGTTGGTCTGCTACAATGCAACTTCCAGATTACAATTCAAATTTTAGTTAAATTTCTCTGAACTAAAATTGAAATTTTCGACTTACATTTTGTTGAAGTTAATAACACCATGTGCTGTCTAACTTCTTTATTATTGGTACATGAGAAGTAGCAGATAAGACTAGAGTTTTAACATGTTTAAGAGGACGGTACAGGACACTTTAAGAGAACCTTTTGTTCTCCAGTCTCATATAAGGACGTACATTGCTTGGGGAATTGAACTCACAACATAAGCATGGAAGTTCTAACTGCTCAATATGAAAGAGGACCACCTTTAGCCCCTGTTCGGTTTAGATAAAAATCATATTTTTAGTGATAAAAGTTGTGGATCCTATGAAATGTGTGGTTGAAAATGAGTTTGAGGAAAAAAATGAGTTTTTGAAATGGGGGCCAAATAAGGGCTTAGTATTATAGCCATGTATTACAAAACAAGTTGTTCATGGTCAGTTTGCAAACCTTTCTTCCAAGACTGAAAATTCACATTTTGACATCTATGATTCCATAACATACTTCTCCAGGAGCATAATCAAATTTCTGTTAAAACACATTTTACTTTCTGCATTCAGGTAGCTATTTTTGCAGCTTCACATATGGATCCCTTCCACCCCATTCTTAAGTTCAAAAGATATGATATTGTCCCTGACCACTGGATGGGCAATTCAAGTTCAACAAAATCAATGAAGTTTATCCCTGTATAAAATAAATAGATAACTAAACATATAACACACCATTTTTCCGTCGTGTAAGTGCCTCCATATTCTTATTTTTTTTCCCATCAAATATACTTACCAGTTATTTATATTAAATGTTTTAATACCCATTATAATTCCAGAACAAGTAGAGTGCACATAGGGAGAGTACAGTGTGCTAACACTATGAAAAAAATTATTATATCACTTGTGACAATAACCTCGGATTTGTTTAATGAATACTAATACCCTTGGATTAGCATCACACAATGAGATACTGTATAATATAATCAAGAATTAACATTCTATTTAGTTCAGTATCGCAGTCTTCAATTCGTTGCTTAAAACAAAAATAGTTGTTGAACAGGACCCAACCAAGAAAAAGATCCAATTGACATTTCTGAAACATAAGTATTGTTAGGCTTTAAGGATAACTATAGTGTACTGCTTAATTTATATAGCTTTTTAGAAGATACTAACTGTCAAACTTCTCAAGAGAGCCATAAGAGGAAAGAAATCATAAATATTTTTTCATAGTGCTAACGCTATGAAAAAATTTATTATATCACTTGTGACAATGAGTCAATGACATCAGATTTGTTTAGCATCTCACAATGAGATATTGTATAACATAATCAAGAATTAACATTCTTTTTAGTTCAGTATCGCAGTCTTCAATTCGTTGCTTAAAACAAAAATAGTTGTTGAACTGGACCCAACCAAGAAAAACATCCAACTGACATTTCTGAAACACAAGTATTGTTAGGCTTTTAGGATAACTATAGTGTACTGCTTAATTTATATAGCTTTTTAGAAGATACTAACTGTCAAACTTTTCAAGAGAGCCATAAGAGGAAAGAAATCATAAATATTTACTCCAGTAAACAAACTTAAAAACCCAAAACAATTTTGTTGTACTTATATTCACGTACACTAATAGAGGACAATGGGGCAGTCAAAATCTTTCAAGCATAATCACTCGCTACCCCCACTTCACAAGAACTATGGACTGGCACTGAGAAGGCCTCAACAGTATCGATGTCTTGAGCATATTGAATTTGACGATTACATAACATTCATAGCCCTCTTCTAAATAGGCCAAAAAAAAAAAGTCAATCTCCTAATCCTAATTGACCTGCCTGTCTCCTAGAAAGAAAAGATAACAATGTCATAAAAAGGAAAGAAAAATAATAACCTACTCTTAATAGGACTAGAAGTCCATCAAAAAAATATTAAGACTCAGAGAATCCTAATACTATAAATAACACCACTTATATTGTCCTACGTCAGTCCTTCCCATTTAAACCTCTTTCATAGGAGGGCATAACATCTGCTAACCTCTTCTGCAAACAGATCTGATCCTGAAATAAGCACTTCATTCAATCTTTTTTATTTATTTATTTATTTATTTATTATTTTAGGATAATGGAATACAAATCTCACCTCTTTTAACATCCTCCTAGATAAAGTGTTTGTCAATTTCAACATACATAGTTGTGTAGTTGTGTCTTGCTAGACAAGATTGTAAGCAATGTCGATGGTAACTTTATTATCACAACATTCATTATTTCTGTCTTAGCCACTCATATTTTTTGAACGACGTCTTTAACCACATCAACTCACATATTTCGAGCGTCATTGCTCTAAATTTGGCTCCAGACCTAGCAACTATTATTTCTTGCTACTCCAAGTAACTAGATTTCCTCAGAAAAAGTAGAAAATCGTTGACCATAAGCTTGCCCAATCAGCATAAATATAAAGCCTTTGCTGATGTTCTTTTAAATGTCGTAGGATCTTCAAAACCGCCTCCATATGAATTTCATGAGAAGAGTGCATATAGTAACTCACTACACTTACAGCAACTGCAATGAGGTCCAGTGTGAGATAAATACGTTAGTTTACCAACAAATCTTTGGTATCGTCTTTTGTCAACTGCAGTACTCTCAATAATAACTCCTAAATTATGTTTTGGACCAAGTGGATTATCTCCTAGCTAGGAGGCCAATAAAATTGTTTTTGAGAAGATCTAAGATATGCTTTCTTTGTGATACAAATATCCACAATTGTGGATATCACAACCTCGATACCCAAAAAAAATATCTTAAACTTTGTAATGTGGGCATAATAGAATACTCCAATCTTTGCCAAAGTCTAAGATTTCTTTAAGGAAGAATTCTAGAAGAAAACCCGAAAATATGAAACAAGACATACAAGAAACTTAATATTTTACTTTAAATAAAGTTTTATCCTTTCTTTCCAGTACATAGATTCTTTTATATTACAAAAATGACTTCTAGACACTTAGGGGGTGTTTGACACCCATTTTAGTAGAAAAATATGTTTTTGAATAGTGATTGATGGAAGAATGTATGGTTAAAAAGTAAGGAGAATTTTTAAGTTTATGTGTAATATTATTTTATTGATGAATGTGTGGTTGAAATGTAGAAAGAGAAAAAGAATGAGAATGAGAAAAAAATGGGTGTCAAATGGGGGCTTAAAATGACTCTTTGACTGCTTAGACATTCACTAACTGCATATAAATTTAATATAGGGAAACAAATAGATTTCTTGACTCTACACATGTTTTCAAACATAATTTAAACTTAAGAAAGACTAGCATATAACTAAACAATGACTCTATGACTCCTTTAACTCTTTAATTAAGAAAAATATTAATTTGCATTAATCCCTCCTCCATGAAAGAAACTCAACTCGAGTTTGTTAGGGACCACCAGAATTTTCTTCACAATTAAAATATAAGTGGGAAAATAAAATGTTGGATGTATACCCAAGTGTTGCGGCGAGTTTATTTTGGAAGCATTTCTCTCAATTTTCTTGAGGACTTTGCAGGGATCAATTTTCCTTTTATTGAGCTAAGAATATGTGCAGGAAACTGCTCTTTACGTAGATAGACCATAACCATATCACCCTCTTTGAAGCTTTGAACTCTCCGTCTTTTATCTAAGCATTCTTTATATTTTGTGTTTGAACTTAATGTGGTCATGCCACTCCTTTATTTCAGTTGACATTGTTTGATGGTTTTTCAAAACTTCCTTAATCAGCAACACACTAGCCTAAACCTTATTTAGAAAGCACTGAGTACATCAATATGAGTTATCTTGTTCCTCTTTAACATGTTACAGATATCTTTCTTCACTAGGGCAAGTACCCCCTTGATTCCATCTTTGTAAAATGCATACGTGTTCTATTTTCCATGATGCATTGTCTTATAATTGTAGTACCAAGCCTCCTTTTCCACTACATGGCATAAAACTTCGTTGAAATAATTTTGCACAATTGAGAAATGAATAAGGTATTGAAGTGTAATCTTTACTTCCCTCCCTTCTTGGACCATGCTATAAGATATGGCCTTAGGTGTGGAAGCATCTCTAAATTCAACATTGTGACCATCAATCTCCTTTCCAACACCCATAAAGTATAACCTTTCCCATTTTCAAGTGATGAAATTCTTAATTAGGAAAAAATTAGCAATACAGATTACCCGAACCAAAAGGTTCACCTTCAAAGTGATTAAGTCCATCAATCTCCTTTCCAACACCTATCACCTTCCCCATCAAGTAATGAAATTTTTAGTAATTAGCGAAAAACTTAGCAATACACTTGAGAGATTTAGTGATTCACTAATTAAAAAAATATCATTTAAAAGTTTTGGGACATGTAAAACTGAATCAAGTGAGATAGTATTTGAGAGAGGGAAACACCCTTTTAAACAATTGAGAATAGAGACACCTCGACAATTTTAACTCTCTCTCTACCTGAAGGAGCATAAGAAAATATAAATTTGACTGGAAATTCATATGATCTATGGCACCAAAATCAGCAATCTACTTTAAGCTCGTAAGAAATCATCATGCCAAAGTACTCCATCTTTACGGTTGTGATAGATGACAGCTTAACTAATTGGAACCATAAAGCCATTGCAAGGCATGAATGCATTGTTGAGCCACCATCTCATGGATATCATGACATAAGAGAATACCATAATTGTATTAGCTATGGTTCCATGGATGGAAATCATCGTGTTGCAATAAGCCATCATGTTGTAGGTATTCGAACATAGTTAGGCAGACAAGGTCAATCTTTTTATCCTTTTTTTATCGCATTATGTTCTCATACAAACTAAATCGTAATCAGAGTTTAATGTATTGAATTGTGCATCTTCAAGCCCAACAAAACTCTATCCCAAATTTTGGTACAAACTTGGTAGTTTTCCAAACCCGGAATCATTGTCGTAAGAATGCTCATCTAATCCACATTAGTTAGCCATCACCTTTGGTTGGATTCCTGGCGCAACAACTAAATTTAGATATAGTAGAAATAATAGAAAAGCTTAAAAAGATAATATATTTTTATAGAATAACTTGAATGTATTTAATTTGGAGGGTAAAAAAAGCATGCCTAACCGTGTTCTCATTTAAGCAAAATGAGATATGCAACTCTTAATGCTAATAGGCCTACATGCTAACCATCTCCAATAAGGAAAAGAAAATAATGTCATGAAAGGGAAAGGGAAAGGGAAAGGGAAAGGGAAAGGGAAAGACAAACAATAACCTACTTAATGGGACTAGACATATTATCAAACAAAAATCTAATAATAGTAGAAATCAAGGAATATTATGCTTACACTATTTAGATTGTCCTACATCGTCAGTATTAAATGCACAAAATCATCAAGGCATCTAAGGCCCCTGGTGCTTAAGTACAAATGAAATACTGCACTTCATTCGAATGACAAGCTTAGCCTATTATGTTTATAAATAAAAATACTTCATGCATACATAATGTATTCTGAGAATATTATAATCTGCTACTTTCGGTATATATCCGAAAATCTAATTATTTGACAATCTATATGAGTAAATCAACAGCAAAAAATATTATACATCCAATTTCATCAGCCCCTAGAAGAAACTAAAAGTGAACCATTGTTCACATGAAAAAGGACACAGCAACCCATATTTTTTTTATAAAACTACCTAATGTGCTTTGTCCTCTATTCAGCTTTAAGGCACTTCATACACAAGAAGAGCCATGCTGCCTGCAGAACTAGGTGCATATATTTACAGTTGTTTTTTTGCAAATTGCCATTGTTTCCGTGTCTCTGAAAGTATATGATAAACAAATATGAATTTAACAAAATTTAATATATTAACTTACTTACAATTAGGACATAATTATTATTTTTCTTAATTCCATATTATCATAATAGTTAATCTGAGCAATTCTATGCAGTAATCACGGTGGAATGAAGCTTACATTCTTCTTTCGTGAATTTAATCATCTTCACGGTTTATTCACACGCACATATTGTTGAAAACAAGACTAAGGCCCTATTTGATTGACACATTTTTCATGTCACATCCGAGGAAAACGAATTCCACTTTGACCGTTTGATTGCAACGTGGAAATGAAAACCGAATTCCAAAGTATAATAACTTTAAATTGCATTTTCTTTGTTTTCATGGAAAACGAATTCACATGGGTTTGATGGGTTTTTATTTTCCAATGAAAAATGAATTTATATGGGTTTGGTGGGTTTTTATTTTCTTACTAACGTGAAATTGGAATTCCTTTCCACCTTTGCCTATCCCTAATAGTTTCCGTTCTTCCCATGAAAAGCAATTGATTTAGATTTATCAATTTATTTATTTTTTTCCAAAGTTCAATTGCAACTAACTGTTCTCTTTCATATCTTGACGCCAGGCCTCTCATCTAAATACGGAGGGCTTCTTAGTTGTTAACATGCAAATCCAAACCTCACATATTCTGAGAACCAAATAAAATTCACATATTCCATATCAGTCGGAGACTTTTCCTACCATAAATGGGAAAAGGGGTACTTCAATCAGCAATAATAGTAACAATAGTTAAAAAAAATTAACAATTTTCGACATTTATTATGTTTTAGAAATAGAAAATGAAGAAATTGAGATGCATAATTAAAAGTAGTACTTTAATGGGAGAGGGGACCGTGAGGCGAGAAGGAGGTGAAGGACCGATGGTTCTGAGAGTGATTTCAACCGTCTCGTTCTTTTCTTCCGTTCCATGGCAGTGATCACGCTTCATCCCCTTCATTGTTGTACGTTATGAAGGTTACCGAGAAGTCTCCGAATAGGGGTAACAAGTCCGACAAGTGTTCAATTATTCGAATTTTAAATTCAACTTTAATTTGTCTCACAATAATCCCCCATTTATAAACTTTGTTCCTCATTGGTCATTGAATTAGAACATCCCAAGAGAGTCTTTGATTTTTAAAAGCCGTCTTAGTTTTGATAGTAAAATTTGCTCTTTATCTTACATTTTTCAAGATCATTTATTATTTTTCCACTATTTTTATTAATATCTTCTATATATTAAAAGTGGCTATGTAACGGAATTTCTTGTTTTTAACGGAAAAACTAACGGAATTTGTTTTTTTAACGGACTATGTAACAGAATTTCTTGTTTT
>CAIGRT010204573.1:0-10871 GCA_903798405.1 Fraxinus platypoda | reverse complement strand
CTATGAAGTGAAAATGTAGAAAAACTCTTGTATAATTATAAGGATTATATACACTAAGTCTAAAGTGGATGAAATTGGTTGAAAGCCAATTATGACGTTTGTTTAGATATGCAAGAACAATTGGAATATTTGAAAAATATTCATAAAGTTGAAATGCATTATAATGTTAAATACCCATAATTCTGAAATCCACTAGTAAATATGATTGCCTAGTGTAGTGTTTGATAGAAATCCTCCAACCGTGATTGGAAATTGATAAAGCTTTAGATAAAGCTAGTGAGAAGCATGTGGCTTTGTAAGAGGTTTTCTTAGTGGCTGACAATTTGTATCTATTAAATTAATCGATCATTGACTAGCTATATTTGATTAGATACTAAGTCATTTGTAATGGAAAGTCTAGATATATGAGTCCAAGACATGACTGCATAAGAAAATTAATCAAGAGTAAAATAATTTCCCTAAATTATGTTAAGTCAATAGAGAAGTTAGCGGATTCTTTAACTAAACCTCTAAATAGAGATTTAGTAATATTTACTTCGAGTAAGATGTGGTTGAAACTCTTAAATCAAAAGATCCACCAATGATAGCAACCCTACATGTCCTTACTTAACAAAGTAATTCACAGGTTCAAAGGGTAACAACAAGTCATTCGATATGTGGATAGTTTCAGCATTATAAAATCTGCAATAACTCTTTCCTAATTGTATAATGCTGGTTGTTACTGAAATGAAGGTTGAGCTTTAAGCTCTTAATGAAGTTTAGTACATGGTACCATTATCTTTAAAAAGTAACAAAAATACTAGAAGAACTTCACCTAAATGAACTTTAAGTTGGTGTCGCCTCAATAGAGAGTTAGAGTTTCTCTCTTAAAAGTTTGTTGAAAAGGATGAACGCAAGAATATATTAGCGCTAAGCGAGTTGAGGAACTTGAGAACATGTAATACTTGTGTGTGTGTTCTTACCGGTATTGTTATATGGAATAATTGATTCAAAACTTTCATTCTACATTTAATTCCGACTTTACTTTTTTGAATTACACTATGGTTAGATTCGAATAGAAAGATATCTATCGTTATGCATAAGTATTGTACATTCTGAATAAGAGATTTTATTGAATTTTGAACAGGTGGGGGATTATTGAAATTATTGTTCAAAATCATTAAAAAGGGATTTGGAATGAAAAATTGATTTAGAAGCCAAAAGTTTGCACTATGCGACTACATAGTCCAAGATGGATGCAGTTGCATGTATACATGCAAGGTTTTTAGGCCCTGCAAGTCTTCTATGCGACCGCATATAATTGATCTATGTGGTCGCATAGGTTTAAAAAATAGTCGTTGGACTGGCTTCTTTATTTGAATTTTTTGTGGCTTTTGGTGAAAAATTTGCATGACACCATTTCGTGGGTGTTGATTGAGACCTATAAATAGATGTTTCATGATTAGACATTAAAAAAAACCATTATTGAAATCATTTGAAATTACATTCTATTCCAAAATAGGAAAGATAAAATTCTTTTAATTCATATTCAAATTCCTCCTTGTGTTCTTGAAATTTTGGTAACAGTGTTTTTCTATTACAAAGCTTGATAAATCCTACAAACCATTTGCTAAAAACCTTTTAAACTCCAAATTTCAATCCGAGAGGGGACAAATATCGTTTGAGGACAACGATATAATTATCGTGTTTAGGCCTTTTGATTCATCTTTTGATGATCATGATTATTTGTTTCCAGTTTCTTATCCAACACCTTCAAGTGAAAGAACAATATTTTCCTACAATCTCATACCCATAAATGATTCAAATGATCTATTACAGTTAAAAACACTTATTCATAAACTTTTTTCTTCTTCTTTCCACTTTATCTCAAGTTAAATATTTAAATATATATTTGGAAGAAGAAGATGAATTGTTTTTTTTAATTATGTATTTACGACTCATTTGTATTTTTTTTTTAAATTTAGGACTATGGTTGCAATTAATTTTTTATTTTTTCTTTACTTTTTGTTTTATTTAAATAGATTCATTATTTCACAGCTTTTAATTGACAAAATGGATGGAAATGATGATTTCCACAATAAAAGTGTAAATGTGAGTGAAAATGAAAAAAAAATTGCAATGTGGAGACATTTTGCACAATTATGTGGCTCAAGGGCTTATATTGTTGCCCGAGAGTTTTGTGCATATGAAATTCTAAAAATGCCCTCTGGGACAAAATGTAATTATATAAGGAACAACCATGTTACTTGTACAATTTTATTTGATAATTCACACTTGGTAACATCATATTCATCTATTTCAAAGGCTATTTTTAAAATTAATGGTCCGAATTTTAACAACACCAAGGTTGTCAACCATGATTGTACAAATAAGTTAATTCTATAAGGAAAAGGTTTCTCTTAAATCTGATTTTGACCGTGCTTTTCCCTCTTTATTACTTGAATCTTCTAATGCACTTCAAACAGGCCTTTTTCTCTCTTATTGTCAAATTCACAAATTGGGATCTCAACTCTTCCACTTCGATTCAAAAACTTCTCGTTTTCTTTCTATTTTCATCAATGTAGCTCAAATTCGGGAATAGCCTAAAACATGAAAATTAATCCAAATAAATAATAATCAACACAAAAATATATTATATAAACTAACATAAAGTCTTCATTTAAGAGGCACGTAAGTGTAATAATTACATTTAATAATTAGTAGGACAAAAATGTGCTGAGTCCTTTTGCTCATGCTTCTACTATCTTATTTATGCCTTCATTGGCAGCACTTGAGAAAACATTAACCATTACTGTCTTTTAGATCGAGAAAGACTCCAATATCCATGCATTATGCGTAATGTAATCATTTTATGTTTCAAAGATGGCTGAATTGACTAAAGCGTTGAATTGTTAATCCTTTGTATGATTTATTCGTACTCAGGGTTCGAATTCCTCTCTTTCTGATTCCGTTGATGACTTGATTTATTTATTTATTTTTTCAATTTTTTGAAATCTTAGTTAAATGTGTGGAATATATAAAATCCTACGAAAATTTGAAAATTAACCAACGAAAAACCCTTTTGAATTTTATTCTTCACGTCCACGATTACGTCTTGGATCATTAGATAGGAATCTAAAGATGAAGCGAAAAACAAAAAATATCACTACGGTATAAACGAAGATCAAATCAATTTAAGGTTTTCCCATAAGCCTATCTAAGAAAATAGAAGATTTGTCAACACTACATTTTTGGTTTATGCTTCCATGCTATCTTGAATTGCGTTGAAGGATCTCATTAACTAGTTGATTGATGTCGTTTCCCCTAGCCTGCATGAGATATAGTATCGTTAAAAGTACAATACACTGGGAAAAAAAGATAGAGAAAGACAAATCATGTGTAATTCACTTACCTTTATTCCAATAGAAATTGCCCTTTTTAGCTTGACCAGCTCACCTAATCTTAAAGAACCTTCTTTTTTATCATTGATGATGATGAGTGGCACCTTTCTTGAAGCAGCCAGAGCTGGTAGATATTTTGTCAACCAGCGTGGGTTGCAATCAGATGCTAACAGTACGGCCTACATTCATAACAAATTAACTTAATTTTCTTAAGCAAAACGTTAAAACATAAGAATCAATTCACACGACAAAGTACGAAGATGCTAATAAAGGTCAAACTATCAAGTTGTCAAGCTAAAAAATACTTTATTTGATGTCTTTGATAGTACGCATTACCTGTTCCTACAAAGGACTTAAGTCACATGACAATGGCAGATAAATGGAGAACCCATTAACGGTTCTCATCATCTGGCAACTTGCGATAAACTTCTCTCCTCAGAATGTAAGAAACTAGCCTTGAGAACAGGTTTTCACAAAGTTTCTCCTAAGCACATCCACAAGATCTAACGGGATCTAGAAGATTAATCAAGTTAGACGAGAAAATGCAACAAATCGAAAGGATCACCAGGCTTCAAGAGTTTCTGCACCAAGTTTTGTTATCTTCTAGTTCACATTTTAGTGTGAATTACGAATCTATTATAGAACTGGAAGTACTCCAGTGCTTGAAACATCAGTCGAACCATTTTTGGCAATAATTCATCTAATGGTATTGTAATACTAAACCAAATTCGAAGTTGTATTTGTGTATTTGGATATCTAGGAGTTATAGATGTATTGTTATCATGTGACGCATGCACTTGAATTATTAAATACACATAGCAAGTAAATTCCTATACTTTCTATATGCATGAAACATAGTATGGGCAAGTGAACTCATGTTTGCTAAATACATGAATATCTCAAGCTTCTTATGCACCTTTAGAAAGGAAATTACTATTAAGGAAAATTTTCTCAAGGAAACAATCAAATAGTTGATATAACTTAATAAAGAAAGAACTCTGCCTTGAGAAATCCCAAGCTATTCTATTATGTCAAAGGGAATGTCTTCTTCTAATTCATCTAGTTCATGTGCAGCCTACACAATGCCCTGCTACTCTCAAGAACCTATAAATAATCATGTACCGCCCAGCATTTTTCTTGAAGGTTAATCCAAGAAATCAAAGTAAAGTTTTCTCTTGAGTCAACCTAGCCCCCTGTTAGAAATATTTTTCAAGTTCCAGTTCCCTAAAAATTAGCTCTTGCAATGCAATTTGGAATGAAAATATAAAGGCTTTCAATCTAACTGAAACACTCCTGAAGCTGTCAAAAAGAGTTTAATTGTTCAATTAACTCCGGTCAGGTGGATGACAGTGGCAAATAAGTAACCTGAAGTTGAACGGGAGGTGCTTTTCTATCATCACACTTGCTGGATTTGAGAAGATGGTCCGAGGAACAGCTTCCAGTCCCAAGATTTGGGGGCATCCGTTCAAGCACACGCGTTACCTCATTCACCCCGATTGAAAATTGTTGCTGATAGATTACAAATAGACTCATCCAAAATTAATCAAAGGGGGGAAAGAAAATTAAAAAGAACAAAAAACAGAGTGCACTACAAAAGACAAAATTTATCTGCAAGAGGAATAGCTACAAATGAACCTTAAGCCAAAATTTATCAGTCAAAGCTGCGTTCAAGGCTCCTTTTGATTCAATCTGGCTGCTCAAACAAACAATTACAAAGTCTCCGTTGATTTTAACAGATTGTAAAATACATTCGTAGTTATGTAGTTAAATATAATAAAAAGCGTTGGCAATTGTACCTCTGGATAGATTTGAGAAGACGAGCAAGGTCTTCACCTTCAAAGCAACTGCTAATTACATAAGCATAAAGTTAGTTAGCAATCAACTACGAATTTACGATAGCCAAACACACAGAGAGTGACATACAATTGATTTTCCAACGGATTTTCAATCGAATTGGAGAAGGCTCGTTGGTTGGATTCCTGGGCGCTTCTTTTTCTGCTTCGCATCTTTGAATTTCTTCTAATGGATTAGTTTTGTATCTCTCGTTTGAACTCCTGTCTACTTGAATTTAGGGATTTAAACCCCTCCAATGGGTCGGATCCCATTCATATCCGGTTTACCGTTTAGTTATTATTTTTACTTCTATATTATTATATAATTTTAAAATTATATTCTCACCAAAATTTTTAATAACTAAATTACATTTTAATTGGATGAAATGTTTATAACTTTATGTCTCAATTTGTTTTTATCACATTCTTCTTTTCAAATTAACATAAATTTTGTTCCTAATTATGATTACTTTCCAAAAATTTCTTTTTCATCATATAATAAAAGACTCATATGTTCATTTTTTTTAAAAATAAAAATAACAAATAATTATGTACAAATACAATTAAATACTTGTCCCTCATTTTAAAGCATCTTAATAATATTTTTTGAATGAAAATCATCACTAAAGACAAAATTTTCTAATCAATGAAACGTTAAAAATAAAAATGTGACGAAAAAAAAAAGTTAAAGATGTAGTGTAATAATGAATAAATGTTAATAAACTTATTATAATTAAAATATGGTATATTTATATAAAAAAATATGGTATGAATATAATCATCCATTTAAAATGGGTTAATTATGCAATCGTACTCTCTCTTGCCAACTCTACTATTTCTTGTTTATTAATCTGAAAATACCATTTTAATTTTACACTCATTACTCAAATAAAACAAATAAAAATTTTAATCGCAAATCCTAAAAACAATAGGACCTTGCTACATGTACCCTTTGATTTACACTTTGGTTTACTCGGTCGCACCTCCTCCCTCACATGGAGGTCGGGTCCCACACATTTATTGGATGTGTGACCCGACCTCCATGTGAGGGAAGAGGTGGGGTCGGGTAAACCAAAATGTAAATCAAAGGGTACAAATAGCTTAATTCGAAACAATATTCATCACCATCAGGCATCGGCACATCCGATAGCACATTAATTGTTGCTATTGTTGACGCTATGTCCTCCTTTCACACATGGCATGCCACCACTATCATCTCCTACTTGCACATGCCACCCGTCACTGACCTAGATCAATGTCTCTGTTAACATATAACATGATTTGTTGGTGGGGTGTGGTTGGTAGGAAATCTTGGTAGTGACGATGGTACAAATATGATGGTGAGATAGGATGGTAGTGAGATCGTCGTCGATATAAATGGTGATGGAGATTGGCAATATTAATGGTGTTTTTTTTATGACAATAATGGCTATTGACCTCTTTTGTAGAGGTGACGTGGCCGACAAATCTCGGATCCTCCTTACATCCATGTAGTTTTTTCTACACATTAGGACAAATCGTTAGAACACATGGCCAATCTTTGGTGATAGTGATGGAGGCGACCGCACACACTCCAACGGTCAAGTCACCCTATGTAAGAGTAGTATTTTAGTGTGAGACATGTGTAAGACGTGAGCCACTTAATTAAAAGGGGTTTGGACCCGAGAGAGAGAGAGAGAGAGAGCGCAAAGTTATAGTTTTGAAAATCTAAACTTGCATTACTTTTGAATGACGCAATGTTTGAGCTTTTATAGTAGAGGGGGACAAGTAAAAATCGCTGGATGAAGAGACACGTGGCCTCATCCTAGAACTGAGACACTTTATCATAGGCATCAATCGGTCATTCCTAAGCTCATACGCTTTTAATGTTATAACATTTTGCAGCCTTAGACCTAACACATAGGGGCTAGACCTGACATTTTTACTTTGTAAAGTGGTTGTTGTAGTATGTTGTCACATCTACCGTAAATGGAAGTTCATGTACGAAAGATCCTTTGCAGCACCTCTACCTGCCTCGCCTCGTCCATGAGGGTTCGACATTTCATAGGGGGTTCGACCAAATTGCCTCATGGTTAGAATGACATGGAGTGTGTGCTTAAGTTCGTTTGTTGTGTGGCTGCCATGTAGCGCTTGGAGCCTTGTGAAAGATGAGTAATAATAGTCCCCAAGTCCATGTATGGATATTCATATAATATGTAAACTTTTTGGTTGAGATGTGCTGTTTTGTTGCACGCAACATGTTCTAATTCTGAAGATACGGTGCTCTTGCATGGGCTATTTTATATTGGTTGAACACGTGCTTTTCTAACCTCTCAATTGTGAAGGGATAACGTAATAGTCCCCCAAATTAAAACATGGTTATTTATAGAATGCATGGACTTAAAATGTATGATAAGAGTAAATTTTTGTAGCGGATTGTGAACCCGTTTTAAGGCAAGGCCATTATTGCATGAGGGTGAGCCTTTTTGTGTATAGTAAGCTTGTGATAAGGGCGATTTGAGATGAGGTGATGCCCTTGTATTGAGGGCGAGCCTGTTGTCGAAGATAAAGCATGTGATAAGGATGAATAGAACTAAGGCGAGGCCCTTACATTGAGGGCGAGCCAGTTGTTGAAGAGGTAGCATTTGATGAGGTTGAGTTGAACTTGGGCGAGGCTCTTTCATGAGCATAGGCCCGTTGGCAAAAAGGCAGTCTTTGACGAGTTTGAATTGAACTTACGCGAATTTTAAATAGTAAATTTTGGGAGAATTTCTGGTTAAAAAGTAAGAAAAAAGTTTTAGATTTACGTAAAAAATATTTTATTGTTAGAATGTATGGTTGAAAATGAGTAATAATGGTTGTCAAATGAGTGTTAAATAATATGTGACCTAAAAATGCATGATTTGTGACTAAATTTATAATTTTGATATATAATTTGTGTTTTCATGACCGATAAATAAGCTGTGATCAATTAAGTTGATAATTTATGATCATGAAATAACCAATTAATTTGATAATTTATGATCAATAAAAAAAGTTACGACCTATAAAATTTGTGATTGTAACATATGTGATTATGACTAGTACGTAACTGTGATCATAAACTTTGAGGTTCAAGTTTGTCAAAGTTTAAATTGTATATTTAAATCCACGAAGTTACGTATTTTTGCCATAATAATTTTTAGTTAATCTATCCGACCAGCACAAATATTCTCTATATCATTTTGTGAGGGGTTGGATAGATCAATTGATTATTTTTGTCCCATTTTAAATTAAGAGACAAGATTTGGTTTAGATACCATAAAAAATTGAACGCTTCTATTTCTTTTTATTTTCTTTCATATTTGGTTTTTAAAATTTCAATCGATCCAGATCAATTTTCATAACATTGGTTATTTGTGTATCGATCTTTCCCTTTTAAAAGGTTAGGTACATAAAATGGTTTCGTGCTGGACCATTTTCAACATATTTTTGCTCCGTCCCTGCCCTGATAACCTAAGCCAATCAAGAAGTTCCTGCACCATTAGCGATTTGCCATCCCTAATTTAATTTAAGGGAAAATTGAATGGGTCATACTTATTCTTTTTCCTTTTTTTCATTTCTATTCTCAATTTTTATGTATGTTATACAATTAACAAATTTTTATTTATATTTATAATTGGTCCAGTAGACCTCAAAATTTGATTGAATCAATCCGTTAATGAATTTCATGTCATTTCTTCATCCACCTATTATAACCTATATACTTCGACACCATTAGCAAGCAAAGGCTATAGTTCCAAAAAAGGTGCAGCGACAGTTTGCACTTTGATGTTCTAGGCAACTGCTAAAAAATATAAATATAGGTTGGAGAAATAAATTTACGAAGTTTTGAGTAGGGTTTAATTTTCATCTCTTTTCTTTAATAATAATGCATGGGGTATTTTTAAGTGAATAAGGTCAAGAGTATTTGGAACTTTTGAACACGTGTCACCAAAGTAGCCTGGTCGCTATAACAAATCAATAAATCTATTTGTACAAAGTTGAGTTACAAAAGTTGGGTTACAAAATGTGTTGGTAGGTCCAGACCATTGATTTCAAATGATTTAAAAATCTATTTTTAAAATGATTGGTGTAGATGTTATTTTGTCAACCAACTTTGTAACCCAACTTTGTATATGTAGCATAACTCATAACAAATTGACTATATGCTGCTCCTTTTTAATGATATTCGCACATGTGGCATGGGCCCTTTGCCACGTGGTAGTAAGAACATTAAAATGTTTCGTGGTCCTCCAAGGAACATGGAATCAAAGAGATGCATGCTTCGTGAAGAGCACGGCCCCTAGGCAAACTCTAAGAGCGCGAAGACAAAAGCGTAGAAGGCTTGCAAAGAAAACTGGACGAACCATCCCCTTTTATGGCGTAAAAAATCGTTATTTAAACATACGTGGATAAATATGAAGAAATGATCCCTAAACCAATGAACAAAAATCAATAAAACGAAAAGCAATGTTTCAAACGTATTCCAAATTTAAGAAAATTCCATTTTTAAAACCTTTTATACCAAAAAAAATTACATTTTACAAAATTTCTATATAATAATAATACGAGATTCGTGGCATGCAGTGCTCATCAATCTACCACCGTCCAGTATTTTAAGGTTTGAAACGATGAAGAATATTTTTTATTTATTGATATTATCCTTCATATTTTTGTTCATACTAATTAATTGTATAATCACACGAGTATTTCCTTACACGTCATTTTATTTCTTCAAAAGTATGTTTATTAAGCATGTTAGTATTTTGCATAAAATTGTGCGATTAGTAATACGATTGTCATATGATTAAAACTTAAATACATAACACTTCAAACTTAGCATAGTATACACGACAGACATGGCTAAACATAGTGAGACCTTTAGAAAATAGTGTAGTATGGTTGAATAGTTCTTAAGATAAATTATTTTTTATTTTAAGGAAATGATATGGCGACAACAAGATCAAGCTGCTATGTTCAGAGATTTACTAAGGACAGTGCAAGACTTGGACAGGCAGCAGACTCAAGTGGCACCTCATAATGTAACGGAAGTGCCGACACCATGAGCTCGACTGTTGAGCAATTTCGTTGTTTCAAACCCTCATCGTTTGATGGTAAAGGTGAACTGTTTGCAGCCGAAGAGTGGCTGAGAAGACTTGAAGGGATCTTCGAGCACATAAACTGCAACTCACACAAGGGAATTTGCGACTTGAGGAGTATGAAAGGAAGTTTGAATGATTTTCTAGTATGGATAGCATATGGTTAACATTGAGCTTATGAAGGCTAAGAGGTTCGAAATGGGATTAAGATTAGAGATTAAGGGAATCATGGCAGCCCAGCAATAGACTACTTATGCGGAAGTTGTACGTCAAGCGCAAGCAATCTCTAATGGTTTAGGATTGGAAAAGAAAACTCAGACTAGTGTTGAGCCTTCAATATGGAGAAAGTGGTAGGGTCATGATAAAGAGAGAGACAAAAACCAGAACAAGAAAGGAAATGTTTGGTCAGGCTCAAATAAAACTTTTTCTCAATGTCCCAAGTGCAACAAGCTACACTTGGGGTGAGTATTGTAACGCCCCAAAATTTCATACATCTTGAGGTGTTACAAAAAATTAATTTCATTTACTTAAAATACGAAACGATAAAATTCTTTAATAAA
>CAIGRT010204570.1:0-10113 GCA_903798405.1 Fraxinus platypoda | reverse complement strand
TATATATACACTTTAGTCCATCACTTCCCAAGATATTAAAATGTAGCACATAGAATAAATAAATTCTATTTTATAAGAATTTTTGGGACTTTACAATAACTATTTAATCCCTCAACTATCAAAATATAAATTATTATATAGAACCAATAAATTTTATTCTATGAAATTTTTCGGGGCATTACAGTTAGTGATACCACGTCATTGAATCTCAAAAACGAAATATGTGGTGTTCTTGCTCAATATAAACTTCAGGTGAACAAAATGAGAGGACAAGGGTATGACGGTACGAGTAATATGCGAGGTGCTTGGAATGGACTTCAAGCATTATTTCTTAGAGATTGTGAATATGCATACTACGTCCATTGTTTTGCTCATCGATTACAGTTGACATTGGTCGCAGCAGCTAAAGATGTTCCTGTCATTTGGAATTTCTTCTCTCATTTAGACAAGATTGTCAATATTATTACTTCTTCTCCTAAATGAGTTACGGAGTTGCAAGCTTCTCATAGAGAGGAAATTCAGCGTATGATGGCTGTTGGGGAGCTCGAGTCTGGAAGTGGAGCCAATCAAATGGTTAATTTGCAGCGCTCAGGAGCTACTCGTTGGAGTTCACATTACGACTCTGTCAAGAGCTTGATAGATATGTATGGTGCAACCCGCAAAGTGCTTGTATATATTTGCGACCATTGTTCAAATGGCAGATCTTTGGCTGAAGCTCGTGGTGCTTACAAAAAGTTGGTGAGTTTTAAGTTCATATTTATCTTGCATTTGATCCATAGAATTATGAGAATCACTGATGTTCTTTGTCAACGGTTTCAGAAATTGAGAGATGGCAGTTGGGAAGAATTTTTTCAAGAAGTGAATTTTTTTTGTTCAAGAAATGATATTACAATACCTAATCTAGACGATTTGTATAACATTGGTCGATCTAGTGATGAAACTACAGTTTAGCATTATTATCACTATGATGTCTTCAACGAAGCAATAGATTTTGTGACGATGGAGTTAAGTATAAGATTTAATGACATATCAGTAGAACTCCTTTCTCTTAGTGCTGCTTTGACCCTAAAGATTCATTTAGATCATTTTACAGTCGTAAAATTTGCACACTTGCTGAGAAATTATATCCTCAAGATTTTTCAAAGTAAGATATTACAGTCGTAAAATTTGCACACTTGTAGAGAAATTGTATCTTCAAGGTTTTTCAAAGCAAGATATTATTACATTAGAATTTGAGTTACCACATTATGAGTTAGATATGAAGGGCGAGCCTCGATTTCAAGTATTTACACTTGTTGAGTTATGCAGACAATTGACTAAGAGTGGAAGGTCGGAAATTTACATTATGGTTACTAGATTGATTTGCCTTGTATTGACATTACATGTTTTTACCGCAAGCACTGGGCGAGCATTTTCAGTAATGAAACATGTGAAGACGACACTTCACAACAAAATGGATGATGACTTTCTTGTTGATTGTATGATACTTTTTATAGAAAGGGAACTTGCTGAGAAAATCGATCTAAATTCTATTATAGATGAATATTATNTTTTTACCGCAAGCACTGGGCGAGCATTTTCAGTAATGAAACATGTGAAGACGACACTTCACAACAAAATGGATGATGACTTTCTTGTTGATTGTATGATACTTTTTATAGAAAGAGAACTTGTTGAGAAAATCGATCTAGATTCTATTATAGATGAATATTATGTTTCAAATCCTCGTCGGGAACGACTTAAATAAATAATGTTTCTTAATGAATTTTTTTAGTACATGTAAATTTTATTACATTGGCTTTGTTAAGTACTTTCAGCCCCCCTACAAAAAATCCTGGATCCGTCCCTGTATTCTATGAACATTTTCAGGAATTTCAAGTTAAGATTTCTCAGACATTGTTAAGTACTTTCAGCCCCTCCTATAAAAAATCCTGAATCCGTCCATGTATTCTATGAACATTTTCAGGAATTTCAAGTTAAGATTTTCTCATACATTTTCCTTTCTACTGGATGTAGGCCTCAAGTATTTGCAATAAAACATTAGATTATGAACCTACATTTTTAGTTTATTTCCATTAATTGAAAAATAAATGGATTGAATGTGTTGTGTGAGAGGGAGAATTTCAGACCAAAATAATTTACCAGTCATGTGAAGAAGTTAGATGCCACTATATTCATTAATTACCTTTACTGGATACAGTGTGCCAATGACTTTGGCATCCAATGCCATTAGCCACATTTGTGGTGGCTTAAGCGTAAAAAAATTATCATTGATCCATTTACATTTAAATCAATACACCTTATAAACTGAATTTTAAGTTTGTGAATTCATAATGTCGAGTTGCTGGAGCAATTAGACATGGAATCTCTAGAAGAAATTAAAAAGTTGGCCTTGAGATTGAAGTTGTAAATCTTTTGAATATTAATATGAGGTAAATTTGCACTGATTTTGCCCAGATGAAATTGGATTTCTTCAAATGGAATTAGGAAAAAATTATACTATTATTCTTTTATTCACACTTTATAGTAAAAACTTTTCAAAGAGTGATATGTATTTAAAATGATGCTCAAAATTGATATCATACTTGCTCTGCAATGTAATGCTCATTTGATAGGATGACATGGAAAGTAAAAGAGGATGTTGAAGATGAGATAATAAACATATGGCCCAAATATGTATGTGAGTTGAGAATGACTTGAGGCTGATTGTCTTTAACTCTTTCCCCAAATATGTATATGAGTTGAGAGTGACTCGATGCTCATTGTGTTTGACTCTTTCACATTTTATGTTTTCCGTCTTCGAAGTTTTGAGAATAAAAATAGGAGTTTGTATTTGGAATTCGACTTAATACCTCTTGTTAAACTATCAAGTAGTTTGTAAAATGAAGCATAATCTTTCATGATGATTTCACATTTGGTTATAAAGCTGGTAATCGTATTAGTAGAATGTTTGTAGAAATTTTTTGTTGTAAAGTACTATAGTGCTTACACAACTATTTTAGTGTTGAGAATTAATATAACAACACAACTATTTTGTGATTTGACTGCGGGATATTCACTCCAATGTCGTAGAGTTTTTGCAAGCGAAGATTGATGTAAATGCAATTTGTTTAGATTATGTCCCGTTATGGCAAAAAAAATTGGCTGCAGAATTGTTTCCATAGAACTTTTGTTTGTCTGGATTAGTTGATATTTTAAGAATGTTATATGATTGTGACAATTAAGAATGTTGAATGTAATTGAAATTTACATATTTTCAGGCCTTTATAAATTTTGAGTTTAAATATCATACATGTCCAGGATGCTGATATTGTTCCATGACCAATAAAACAGTAATTAGGTCGTTAAGTTAAATATATAAGTACTACTTCACATAACGATATAGACTTCATTTTTGTGACATAAAACGATATTGATGTCGTTCCTGTACAAAAACGCAATCATTTATATAACAACATTAAAATCGTTCCTGTGATACAAAACGATATTGATGTCGTTCCAATACAAAATGCACACATTTATATAGCAGCATTGGAATCGTGCTTAAGACACAAAACGATATTTACACTGATTAACATAACGATATTGAAATCGTTCCTAAGACACAAAAAGATGTTTATGTCATTCAGTACCAAATACACACTTCTTTAATGATGTTCATAATGACATTAAAGTTGTTAAAGACTAATAAAACGACAAAGAAATTGTTTTGCAGCACAACATAGTGCGTTGTTCTAGAGCGTCTAAGGGACAATTTGCTCTCTAATGGTGAACAATTCAGAGGTGCGCGCGGCAACATGGACATACGCACGTGCAGATCGTTACAAAAACCACATTGAAGTCGTTTCTTTTAATACATAACGACATTTATATCATTATACATCAAACTCACGAAATAGTATAATGACATTCATGTCATTTCAGTACAATTTTGACGACATTGATATCATTCCAATTCAAATCATAATTAAAACGACATTATAACATTTCATTTAATACATCACAATATTGATATCGTTATGTATCAAAGCCACAAAATAACATAACAACATCTATGTCATTTCGATACAAATTTGACGATATTGAGATCATTCCAATTCAAAGTATCTCATCCCGACACGCATCGACATATGTAGGATGATCAAAATTGGTTATTAGATGGGTTCCATCTCACTCAAAAGAAAATATGGGAATATTTGTGTTCCCATGATTATATACCACCTTCGAACTATTTCGACCGAAACAAAGTATCTCCATTTGCTCTTTTTAAGTCGTACAAGCGATTTCAACCCACTTGATGACTTCCTTTGATTGTCCTACGTATGCCGAAGGCATATCGAGTGGCCGTAGACAGTCGAGTCGTCATTTTTAGCAGAAGCGATATAATTATCGTTTTACATAAATTAAAATGATATATATGTCCTTAGTACAAATTTGACTAGTTTGAAATCGTTCCAGTTCAAATCATAACTACAACGACATAGATATCGTTTATTTTCATATAAAACGATAATTATATCGTTTTGACTAAAAACAATGATTCAATCGTCCACAGCCACCCGACATGCCTTCAACATACGTAGGACAATCGAAAAAGGTCATCAAGTGGGTTGATACCACTCAAATGGTTTAGAAAGAGCGAACAAAGATACTTTTTTTTCCTGTCAGAATAGTTCGAATGTGGTGTATAATCATGGGAACACAAATGTTCTCATATGTTCTTTTGAAAGAGATCGAACCTACTTGATGACCTATTTCAGACATCCTACATATGTTGATGCATGTCGGGGTGGTCGTGGACGGTCGAATTATCGTTTTTAGCAGAAACGATATAATTATCATTTTATATAAATTAAAACGATATATATGTCGTTTAAGTTATAATTTAAACTGAAGCGGTATCAATGTCATCAAAATTGTATTGAAATGATGATGATATCATTATGTATCACATCCATGAAATAATTTAAGGACATCCATATCGTTTTATTACAAATTTGATGAGTTTGACATCATTCCAGTTCAAATTATAACTACAACGACATAAATATCGTTTCTTTTTATATAAAACAATAATTATACCGTTCTCAGTAAAAACAATGATTAGACCGTCCACAGACATCCGACATGCCTTCAACATACGTAGGACGATTGAAAGAGGTCATCAAGTAGGTTGATACCACTCAAATGGCTTAAAAAGAGCGAACGAAGATTCTTTTTGTTGGAATAGTTCGAAGGTGGTATATAATCATGGGAACACAAATGTTTCCGTAGTTTCTTTTGAGTAAAATCGAACCCACCTGATGACCTATTTCAATTACCCTACATATGTCGATGCATGTCGGTGGTCATGGACGGCATCGTCGTTTTTAGCATAAACGATATAATTATTGTTGTACATAAATTAAAACAATATACATTTCGTTTTAGTTATGATTTAAACTAAAACTATATGAATGTCGTGAAAATTGTACTGAAACAATAATGATATCAGTATATATCAAACCCACGAAATAACATAACGACATTCATATTGTTTTAGTACAAATTTGACGAGTTTGAAATTGTTCCAGTTCAAATCATAACTACAACAACATATATATCATTTAGTTTCATATAAAACGATAATTATAATGTTTTGGCTAAAAATTGTTATGATTTGAACTGAAATGATATCAATGTCGCCAAAATTATACTAAAACGATATGGATATCATTATGTTGTTTCATAGGTTTGATACATGACGATATCAATATCGTTACATATTAAAGAAAAAAATATCTAAGTCGTTTTATTTATGATTTGAACTGAAACGATTTCAATCTTTCAAAATTTGTTCTGAAATAATACAAATATCGTTATGTTATTTCATGATTTTTATACTTATGATTTGTTTTCATTTTTTGAAAATTGCATTAAAAAAGGTCTCCATTGAATGAAGGAAGGAAGTTTGGGGACCAAAATGTTAACCCAAAGAAAATTTGGTTGGTGTGTATATCTCTGAGTTGTTTACCACTCGAAAGCACGCTAAGGCTCCCTATGTCACGTGCGTTGTGCAAGTTTTTTAGTATAACGACTTCTATGTCATTTTATTGGTCTATAACGAATTTAATGTCGTTATGAAAATCAACAAAGCAATATGTTTTTTATACTAGAATAACATCAATATCGTTTTGTGTCTCAGGAACGATTTCGATGTCATTAGATAAATCAATGCAATTTTTGTACTGGAACGACATCAATATCTTTTTGTGCATCTTGTAATAAGTAAAAACTTCTTGTAGTTCCTACCTCTGTTTTACTGATTCTATCCATTCTTAGAATGCATTTTGATTGGTATCGATTTGAAACTTTTGCATTGCACAACTGGGTTTTAAAGTTTTTCTACTCATTCTTGGTACATATTTTCTGTCAATATTTCGTGTAACTGCCATGTGTTCATTTTCTCTTAGTATTTTGATAAAGTATTTGTAAGTATTATACCCTAGATCCAATCAACATTTGACATAAGCACTTTTAATATATAATTGATACATATTTATGGCAAGATCTATTATTTAATTGAACTAATGTTCTAATAAATTCAATAATAGAATCCGTAGATTCAAGTCTTGATAATTTGTTATTCACAAGGAGTTTTGATTGTGAGATACAAATTACATATGACTGAATCTTAAATTGTATGTGGTCATATGTAATAACGAGATATGGATATCGTTATTACGGATAGACCATCATGTGTGGTATTTCTTACTTATGAAGTAAGTAGCTGATCTCACGAACTACATTGTGGTGATACTTAAATGACCAGGTGGATGTTTTGTTATAGAACAAAATATTGGAGACCCCTTGGGAAGATTCCACATTGATAACTATTTGAGTGTCAGTGGTTAATCTCTAACGTTCGGTAGTGGAATTGGTCATTTGACTTAAGGTCATCATAGTGCCTTATATGAGTGCAGTTATACTTTGATGACGTTGGATGTTTGCCAAAGGTCGCTAGTACAACATCATTCGTGTATGTCAATATCAATAGATGATTCATCACTCTTAAATAGTAAAAGATTATAATCTATATTTCATTCAGTTAAGTTGATAACGAAATCATTAACCAATGTATACTCATACGTCGAAAATAAGTTTTTGACTTACATTGACTTAATAGTGGGATGAAAGATATGATTGATAATTGAGATTGACGCACATCCATATCTTGTAATTGATTAGATCATATTAACGAAGGGATTATAATTTCACGGTAAACGAACAAGTTTGGTTTTGTCATACCACATGACATTTTTCGCCGTATGTATTGCCCTAAAACATTGCTAGATGTCAATTTGAGACGACGAATTTGAATTGGTGATAAATTAAAAGTGGGTATGTTAATTTATCGATTTTTTATTAGATCAAAATAATAATTCACGTCATTAGGTATCGTGATCGAGTATCTAATGGCTTACACACAAAAGGATAACTAGAAGAATGAGACTAACCAATTAATTAATTCACAGGTGTTGGAAAATTAATTAATTGAGCTGCTTGTTAATATACCCGAATTAATTAATTGGATTAATTATTTCATGTACCGAATTTAATTAATTGGATTAATTAAATATTTGACCGGGTTAAGTTTAAGAGACGAATTTAGCCCACTTGGATTAATATGTTGCTAGGGTTTGAAAATTATTATTATTATTATTATTATTATTATTATTATTATTATTATTATTGTTGTTGTTGTTGTTGTTGTTGTTGCTAGCATAAAAGAAGAAAACATCAGTTCTCTCATTCTTGTTCCTTGTGTGGATTTTCATTGGAAGCTAGACAATTGAACAGCTATGGATTGCAGTTCGTGATTATTCGTGTTCCAAGACCAGTAAAGGATTTTAGAGAATTTATTAAAGGTATTATTGTAAATACAGTTTCTATCTAACCACAAAGCAGATCCGTTGTGGAAATTGAAAAATAATTTATTTTCTATTGTGGATGATTAAGTAAATTTCCAACAATATTCTCGTATAATTGACTTGATATATTTCTTATATTTCTTCCGGAATTTAGACACGTACACATGAACTCAATGAGGGAACATGCAGAGCTTCTAAAATCTGTAAGAGATGATATCAGCGAGTATATAAGGTGACAAAATTTGCTTAGACTGTTAGTACAAACAAATATGTTTCCATTTTCTCTTATGCTATGAAATGAATTTATGAAGTCTTCTGGGAGTATGTCTTCAGGGGCACGGTTACTAAGGGAATGTACAACTTAAATTCTTAACTAATAGTTGTCTTATTTCTTATACTTTGCAAATGCATATTTACATTATAATCTGGTGAAATTGTGCACTAAAAATGACAGAAAATTATATTATGAACATATCCAAATCTTGGTAGACAATCAATCGCTAGTAATCAACTGTGGGGTGGATGCAATTCATTACATAAATAAGTCGATAAAAGAATCAAGAAGTGAGTTAATGAGCACTAAAGTAATGATTGATTTTAAAGGCAAATTCGTTCTGTCACAACGAAACTCTTCTTATTGTATGGCCAATAACCTAAAGTAGATTTATCGAATAAAATGTTTGAGCCCCTGATTTACTAACAGCGAACAATTTGGACAAAAAACACCACGATTGGGATTTAGATTTTTCATGAATTTGAAGGAAATTTTAATTAAATTTGTCTCATCGGTGATTATGTTTGAGAATGTAAATTGAAAGATTCGAGTGTCAAAGAATATTTACTTTAGCAAAAATGATTTTCTGCTCTTGATATTATAGTCAAGCACAATTGACATCGCATGTTCTAATGGTACATTCACTGGTGAATTCAAAATTTAAGTTCAGCTAGGACGGAAATTTACCATTGACCGTTGACCTTGAACAATCAACGATCGTAATAGCGATGTCGTTTATTAATATTTAATTAAATAGTATTAAAAATTATTCTCTCTGTGTGTGTGTACACTAAAACATAAAAATTATATACATATGAGAATATAATTCAATACAACCCAAAGTACTAAGAAAATACACGATACAACCTTACTGTGTAACTGTAAACTTAGACAACTGCATTTGACTGGATCTCATATTTTGAAAACGTTGTAATATTGTCTCATTCTACGGAGGTTTTAGACTAGATGCACCAATAGAACTTGAAGAAATAAGTATGAACTTTCGTTTCAGTTGAAAAAATTGTTCCATAACCTGCAAAATGCTCCAATTTAATTTTTCAATTACAATTGATTAAAAAACAGAGCACAGATGGTTGAATTGAGCCCAACATCAATTGATTTTTTTTTTCACTTACCCTAAATTCCTAAACATAAATAGTAAATTCCCAAATCACAAATCAAAACTCATAAACAATAACATTTCAAATTTGATCAATTACAAATTTAGTGCCTAATAAATTATATCGGGGGTCCATGACGCATGCTAAAGGAAATAACATAGATAATTCTTCCCAATATTTTCTAAATTTTAATTCCATGGAATATATAACTGCATGAAAGTCGGGATCATTTTAAAATCTCTTAAAAGCCCTAGCAGTTATATAAAGACGTTAAGAATCATACAATTAGTGTGATAATAAACACCAGACAATATATTTGTAGACTCATAAAAACTTGTCAAAAAAATTTTAATTTTAAAAACTACATTCCAATCGGATTCATCCAAGATAGTATCGTCTTCGTCTCTAACATGCCTATTCTTATAAAATTCAGTAATAAACGCTTCAAAACCTTTACATGATTTTAATAATAAGTAAATTGAGTTCCATCTATGGCCTACGTCAGTAATAAAGGTTTTTGTATGCGTCTTCCCACATTCCTTACAAAATTCCTCAAATGCTTGTTTTTTACTAGGTGTAATCGTGATATATATATAAGTGTATTCCTAATTCGGTTAATTTCATCCTTAACATATTTTAAATCGTCTTGTACTATTAAATTAAAAATATGGCACACACATCGAATTTGAAATAAATAACCACCGAAATCAGGTTGAAGTACTCTATGCAATTTATCGATAACAACTTTATTGACCGAGGCGTTGTCGAACGTAAAAGAACGGATTTTACTCTCACATTTATATTCTCG
>CAIGRT010204552.1:0-15090 GCA_903798405.1 Fraxinus platypoda | reverse complement strand
ATTCCATTTTCCATGGAAAATGGGTGTTATCAAACACACCCTAATATAAAAAGAGAGTTGACTTTGGGGAATAATAAATAAAACAGTGATATAACAAAAGTCTAAACTTGAATTACTCTGAAATGGTATTAAGTGTGAGTTTTTATAATAGAGTCGTTAAATGAAGAGACAAGTGGCCTCATCTATACAGCTGATACCTCTTGTCTTAGACATCAATCAATCATAAGCCTTAAAATCTAACACCACTTTAGCATTCATAATACCTATTTTGCGACTTTGGACTTGATCAGATAGGTTGACAGTAGCGATGACGACAGTGAATTGTCTGTCAATCACATATCAAAAAGATTGTCTGGAAAATCTTGTGCTAAGCTTCTTTTGTAACTTTGCCTCTACTCACAGACCAACTCATTCCCATTGGATCAGTATAATTTGATGGGGTCAGCAAATATATTGGTTCGACCATAAAAAGGGATTCGGTCATATCAGCCTCATGATATGTTAATATATTATGGTGTGGTGTGGGGGCCCTACCTTTGCTCGCCACGTTGGATATTTGGGACCTTGTGAAGCAAAACGTAACAGAACCAGTGACAGTTTTGTCCATATAGTTTGGAAAGTAGGGGGTGTAATGTTTGTTTTTATTGAAAAATGGGAGAAATGGATGATAAAAAAGATGCAACTTTAAATATTCCTGCGGTTATTACCCATGTTTGATTTTTATTATTTCAAAACTTATTTTTTATCAAAGTTATTTTGAATCACACGTTTTCACAATAAAATATTTTGCGTGTAAATCTAAAGTTTTTTCTTACTTTTTAACCACAAAATTCATTTTGATGAAATAATGGGCGTCAAATGGGGGCCGAAAGTTCTTAATCTTTATTCATTTATATTTACTTCTTTAACTTTTAATCACATTCTTATCCTTTAAAATTTTATTATTAGCAAATTTTTGTCTGCAATGGTTTTCATCCCAAAAAAATCTTTTCACGTATTTTAAAACGAGTTGCAAATATTTAAAGCTTGTTTTGCACAGATTTTTCCTAGGGAAAAATAAATTTTTTGAAGAATACATGGTTAAAAACTGAGGAAGGTTATGAGTTCTAAAAAATGTGTGGTTGAAAATGATTTTCAGAAAAAAATATTTTAAAGAAATCTTTAAAAAACATGTTACAATTTTGTATTTGCTGTAATTTTTTACTCAATTTAAAATATGACAGACAAACAAGCCTTTTTACAAATTCTTATTGAAAATTTTGGACAAACTGTCATCATGAACAAAATATGCTAACTAATGGAAGATTGAAGATAAGAATGTAATGAAAAATAGTTAAACTACACGGGCAACACAAAGAGTTGATAGGCCAAAACAGCATGGTGTAAATTGCATTCAACAATGGTCAGTGCAAAAATCCAAATACATTCTGTCAAATTAAATTGTACCAAAGTATAAAAAATATTGATTGCAGCTCTGAGGACACAGAATCGATACAAATTGCAATCAACTCAATAAATGAAGTATCAGATCAAATTAAAAATACGGGCTACGCTTCTCGCATTTACTCGTTTATTCAAGCAGAGCGATTAGCCAATGGAGAATGGTGTTTTTTGTGAGGATAGAATAGCATCCGACTCTTCTTTTGCTTCTAACCATAACGTCCCAATATTGCTGGAGTTTGTCTATCACCGTCTGTCTTGATCAAACTGTTTTTGAGTTGGATTCATTTTCACCATCACTAGCCTTCAAGCCTAAACTCAAGTCCAATGGGGTTTCATTCAGATCTCTACGTTCTACAGGATTTTCCTCTGGGGCCTGACACATACGAACACAATTGAGAAGTTCATATATAACGTGCATTCAAACTTCTACACAAATAGCCATAGATAGAAATATAGAGAGATCAATGAAATCAATGACTTAGAGAAGCTCAAAGGAAAAAACAAGAAGGCAAACAGGCATCAGCACCGATGCTCATTCAACACTCAACAAGTACTCATATTCTCTCCCAAAGACCACTTCGGAAAATTTAAGGTGTAAAGATCCGATCAGGTGGCGAAAAAACAGACAGCAGATAAAATCCAAGCGAAGGAGCATTATAAACTGAAAATTTTCAAAATCTGCTGCCAATTTCTTGAAGATAGAAGGAAAAACTGCTAGTAACATTCAAAGAGAATTTTGTCAAACTTGCTCGACGAGTTTGTTTTAAGTACATGTAAATAAGTTCATTCTAAATAAATTACATTTTTATTGGCTAAATTTGAAATAAGCAAGTCACTTATTTTGACAGTAAAATAAGAGTTACTTTCAAAATAAGTAACTGCTTTTAAACAAGTGAGTGTTCCGGTAAAATTATTAGTAACTTTTTTAGCATAATAATATTGTGTCCCACGAAATGTATAGCTAATAAATTGGTAGTAGTTGGAAAATGACGAACAGAGGCTAAAAGTAAGAAAAATGACATTCAAACGTGTTTAGAAACAAACTTTTACTTTTTGATAAGCTTAGTGAAACATGCTCAAGTTTTGTTTCTCATAAATTTGGGTTGGATCAAAGATGATTTGGTCCTCTATGTAAAAGTAGAAAGGATATTTAAGGAATTGTTGGTTATATGTACAATGGGACCATTGAAAAAACATCCATCAAGTAATAAAAAATCCATGAATTGCAATGTGTAAGTTAATCACCTGAGTATCATCCATCGGTACATCGTTGATATCAGGCTTTTCATCATGCCCATCACTCTTGGAGGTTGTCTCCACTGTATTTATCTCAGTTTCAATTGGCTTAGCTTCATCCTCTAACTGATCTGAGGACTCGTTCGCTTGTTCTTCCAGCACAGCAATCTATTTTGATCTCCAAAAACAGAGGATGAACCATTACATAATTAGTGGAATCTATGTAACTGTCCTCAGCAAAATCACAATACAATAATACAAGACCATGGAACTTTATTGATTTTCTGAGGCTTCCTAAAGAAAACTGGAGCGTATTAAAAGTTCATACGGGTCCAATTACTACTGCATGTTATTTCTTAAACTATCATTCTAAGATATCTAATTATTCAACAATAAAAATTAAATCAAGTAAAAAAAAATGGTAATTCCTTTGGATTCATAAAGCTAAGCCAATACATGAATATAATAATGATCCACAACAGCAAAATTTCCTTAAAGTGTACTGGGGTAGGGTCAGTGGTTAACGTGTATCAAATATGTAAAAATTATTCATTCTCATCATTAGCTTCCGACTGCTTCTGTGATAATTTAGCATCGAGATCAATTGGATCCAGTGGCTCACGAAAGATGAAAGATACAAAGATAAGGAGATTACAAACCAATCATGAAGATGGGACTTAGAAAGTGCAAAATTCCATTTAGCATGAGCAAAATCAGATTCAATTAAAGGCATCTAGAGAGCAACGGAAACCGAACACGATAGGGCATACATTCAGGTCTGAGCAATCACCAAATGACATGAGATATTAGATTGATGCTAACAAATATAAAATGGCATGGGCTTCAACATTAACTCTATTGGTTTCTTCTCTTATCAATTTGTTTTTTTTCACTTCGATTTCTCCTTGTATTTATGAGAGCATTGTGAAATTTGTATAAGCCAAAGTGACAAACACATTGATAATGCATAAAATATTTTGCAACTACTGCAGATTTATTAAATTAGACATTTTCTCAATATTGGGTACTGAAATACGTAAATAAGATCGATTTCAAAGTAGAGGTACATCAATGCCAACAGATCTCAGAACTGTTTCATAAGTTCAAGGAAACATATTTACATGCTAGAAATAAAACTTGAAGGCAAAAAGATGAAGCGTGTTCATATGCTTTCCAAAAGGCATATCTTTTATGACCCTTCTTCAACAATGCCATCTGCAATGACTTGCGATCAAGACAACTCAGTAAAAAGGTGGGCTTCCATTTCAGATAAAGAAAATCCAATAAAATGATGGCAAACATATGTCGTAGTTTTGATGCTTCAATTGAAGTTGATCTTTTCTCTGAACAGGAATACCCTAAGTTTGTTGTGGCTAGATAGTCAAATGTCCAGAATGGTCCACTTGCTAATAAAAGGTACCAGGATAGACAGGGACACTATATAAGCTTGAAGTAAAACGAAAAAACTCCATTTGTGTTTTGATGGAGAAGCAAAAGGGAACGCCTTTCCCTGTTGGGGACGGGGGGATTCCATTTTTACAATTCCGTTGTTTCCTTTACAAACAATGAATTTTATTAAAAGGCGGTAACAAAAAGGACAGAGAATTAGGTGAACTTGAATTGGAGCAAGAAAACTCAGAAGAAAATGAGGATCTCCCTATGTGCTTGAAGCATGGTACACAAACACACGAGAAGACACAGGCGCACACCATAACATATATTTTATGACATTTCGTATTGTTTATAGCCTTTAGATGCAGCCCTTCCAGCTTACTGGAAACAATAAAACCTTTTGATAAAACAGGAACTGTATATTCTTAGCTCAAAACAACCGATAACACCCACATGCAGTAAAAATTGATTCCTTCACCATTTCGAGAAGGAAGCTCTTTTATCACCCAAAAATTTCTCTCGAATTTCAAATGCAAGATTCCCTAATATCTATATTCCAAAGTTAAAGCTCCCAAAAAACAATTACAAGAATATGCGCCATGATCAAAGCCTCCGAATTCCTAACTTTACTATTAGGTTTCCTCTTTAAATGCAATTTCATCTGCAGTCTCTTTCACCTTAAAGATCACCATGAATGGAAAGAAAGAAGGGAAAATTTTACATTCTTCCCATTGTTCCCAAGTATCCAAAATCTATCTATCCCCTCTAGATGTTTAAATTTTTAATTAAACCTGAAGAAATCAGATTTTGCTTCCCCACGCCCACCCCTACCCCCAGAAATTTCCAAAAATTACCAAATGACACACTCCGAGAACAGAGATTCACCCAGGCAATTTTCAATATCTTTCAATTCCAGAATTCCAGCTTCTAATTTGAAAATAAAACCCAGAATCACTATTCACTTTTAGTCCAGTTCAAGAACCCAAAACCACATTTCGCCGTTAAAAAAAGAAATTACCAATAACTTTATATACAAACAATTCAATCCTCAGTTAAATTCAACATTTCAAAGCACCACTTCCATACCCAGCTCACGGAAGCATCAATCATACATACATTTCATATACAATGAAATCGCGAAGGCAAATAAACTAAATCAAGAAGAAATCAAAATACAGAAAAGTACCGGAATGTACTTAAATTTACGCTTAGGTGGCTCTTCCACTGAATCATCGTCGTCTTTACTGTAGTTCTTCGATTCATTGTTCCCGTCATTACCATTTTTCTCTTTGTTTTGCTTGGCAGTGATCGGTGTCCATTTGTACAGCAAGAGATGTGAAGAGCTATTAACGCCGTTAACTCTTCCATTGGCTTCCATTTGATTGGAACTGGACGGCGTTACGTGGATCCACTTCTTCTTCCACTTTCGGACGGGACCGGTGAAAACGGTGGCGGGAGCGTATCGAGTTGAGGACCGGCCTAGCCTAGCTCCCACTCCCTCCATAATTCAAGATAAATCCTGTGGCAGCGGATTTGCCGAGAAGGTGGCGGATCACGGCTACGGTTATGGCGATTGGTTGTCGCACGGTAATATTATGCACCGAGTATTTCCATGCGTGAACTCTCAGGTAATTATTACCTGTTACGCGGTCCACCGGTGATACGAAATTGGACCGGTTCCTGGCCGTTTATATTTTACGGTTGGATTTTCTACTATTAGGGGTATATTTGGTTTTTCATTAAAAATGATCAATTACGCACTAAACATATAGGATAAGGATGTGAATAATAATAAACTAACTTTAGGGACCATTTTAACACTGAAGGTCCCGACAAGGAAGATTCTGCTTCTTCCTTCAAACCCTAAACCCACCCAAACCCCCATCTATCACCTGCACTGAAAATTTTTCGAATTTTTTCATGCCCTTGAACCCATTTGTCCACTCCCACCACTGGTAATTCAAGTGTCTGATCAATGTCAATTCGAGCCCGAGGTTCAATTCTTGGTCCTTCGAGCTCACCAATTCAATCCATTCAAAGCCCTAAAACCCCTTCCTTCTTGACGCTACCCACTTATTTTTCATCCAAAATCTGTTCCACAAAGCGGGTTTGGTTGAAAAACAATTCTTCCTTCTCTTCACATAGTATTTTACCCGCCTCTACAAATTTACGGCGCAGAAATTGTGTAGTAAAAACAGAACATAAAGTGGTTTCTGATATAGAAGAAAATAGTGTAAAATTGAAAGTTAAAAGGAAAAATCTTGCAGTTTTTGTATCTGGGGGAGGCTCAAATTTTAGGTCAATTTTTGATGCTACTCTTAATGGATCCGTCCATGGAGATATTGCTGTTTTGGTCACCAATAAATACGGTACACTAATCATATTATTATGAGATTTTTCATTTTTCTGGGTGCTAACGTGACTGTCAAATGGACTACATTATTGAAGTTTCTTCTTTTTTGTTTCTTTTCTGGATGAATTAATTAATTAATTTAATTTTTCAATGTCTAAGTTGACCCTCGATGGTGTACTCAATCCATTTTGTCGTGTCCTTTTGGAGATTCTGGAAAACAGATGGTTTTCCGTTATGAATTGTTAGGCTTAGGGTTTCGAAGTGTTTGAATTTATAAGTGGGTATCATTAATTCTTGTGAAATTGCTTATTCTTTTACGTGGCAACCATTGAAGAATTTGTACGAAGCCTTTGTATTTGGCACACACTTTTGTTCTACACCGTGTATACTCAACATGTATTTATCATGTGATCCTATGCAATGGTACATTATGAAGGTACCGTGTACACTGAGATAAGAGCATCCCTAATACAGTAAATCTTCATGTGGCAACCATTGAAGTATTTGCAGAATGAATTATATTTTGCAGAGAATGTTGTTTAATTTCTACAGGTATTTTATCCTTCATTCCTTTGGAATTGTAGATTGTGGAGGTGCTAAGTATGCAAGAGATAACAGCATCCCTGTTATTCTTTTCCCTAAAAATAAAGATGCAACTGAGGGTTTATCCACAGAAGATCTTATAGCTGCACTTAGGTCAGCCTATCTTCTTTTACCACACTTTTCTACCTTCTGAAAGTATTTGTCAAGATTTTCTAATTGTCAATGTATGTCCTCACCCATATTATCTCATGCATTAGTTCGTTCACGCATAAAAGTTTCCTCAATATTTTTTAGGACGACAGTAAAAGAAGCAGTTAATTATTAAATTTGAAGTATATTCCTCTCTTTCATCAGTTTTTGGAGCTTGTTTTTCTTCTCTTCCATTTCTGGGACCCTGAATGAAGATCTAGAATAAACGAAAGCATAAGATTATTAGCACGTGATATTTGAATTTTTAGCAGAAGGGGAAATGAGGTTACCTTGAATCTTATGCTTCTGTTTTCATAGAATTTCAGCATCAAAAAGAACAAAACGCTGACAAAAAAGTGATGAACCTTGTGCTTAATAATATATGGGTAGTTTGAGTTTTAACTGAATTCAAAAGTATTCTGATGCTTTAATTCCTAGTATTACAGCTGCTTTTTACTTCTTTTTAACTATCATGTAATTTTTGCCGCCTTTTAATCCACGTGCTTGGCTGGGCTTATCTGCATGTACTATTTTTCAACATCCAACATCATATCACATTATCACCCTCTTTTAGCCCAACATCTCTGTCATTCCTTGATCTGCCACGTCCTTAAAACTTTCTAACAATTATGCTGCCTTAATTTATTCAGGTCATACAAAGTTGATTTCATTCTTTTAGCTGGTTATCTCAAGCTTATCCCGACCGAGTTGGTCCAAGCTTATCCAAAATCCATATTAAATATTCATCCTTCACTTCTTCCAGCATTTGGAGGCAAAGGTTATTTTGGCAATAAGGTGCATAAAGCAGTGATTGCTTCTGGAGCAAGGTATACATGTTCAATATATATCTTTTTCCTTTCTTTTTGTTTCCTGTTCTGTATTTAATTCATTTTCTTCATATGAGAATTGAACTACGTCCTATGATATTCCAAAAAGTTGTTAGTGATCATGATTCATAATTGTAAGAGGTAATGAACTATCTTTTATCTTTGAAGTTAGCAAATATTAACATTGGAAATGTAGCTTCATGCCAGAACTGTATCAGTTTTAGTCATGGAGATGCACAAATTTCCAAATTGTAGGTGACATGCGGGTAGGCAATGTGTAAATTTGAAAATTGGGCTATAGAAGCAATCGTTTGCTATCTAATATTGCTCAAAGATACTACCTTTTTGTTCTTTACTCTTTAAGAATTTTGTTTGTTTTCTGATTGGATAGGTGCATTGTAGTGACAAATAGAGTTCGTATATGTAGTTGTTATGGTGTAGTTCACAATTTTTTCTCATCTTGCCATCGTAATTGACAGAGTAAACTCAATCGTGCAAACTTCTGATAAATGAGCAAAAAAATAAATTTCTACTCATATTTTCTCTCTTCCAGTTAACAAATTTCACATAACATGTCATAAGAATTGTCAATTTGAATTTTTCAATTTGCTTAGATATAATCAATCGTCGGGATGCAACCATAAACTTTTTAATAGATAATTCGCTCGTTTATCTTGATTGTCTGCCTTCTGTATTGCATTTATGAGAAGTGATTTCTGCTGTCACTAAAATGTGTCTTCTCTCAGCTATCTTATTTTTCTGCTCTTGCAATGTTAATACAGGTACTCTGGTCCTACAATCCATTATGTTGATGAGCATTATGACACAGGTCGTATACTTGCTCAAAGGGTAGTTCCTGTGCTTGCTAATGACACAGCAGAGGAGCTAGCTGCAAGGGTTCTTCATGAGGTCGAAATTTATATCCAACTTTTATATCTCAAGCCCAAATGAAATATTTTACTGTTTCCAGGAATAATATTCATTACCATCCAATTCTTGGTTTCATTTGTAATTATGAACATTCGCTTCCACTGTGTTAACCATCTTTCCCTTTTTTTTTTACTTTCTTATTTTTTAATTTTCTTGACACCCTTAATTTTCATGATCAGGAGCACAGATTGTATGTCGAGGTAGTAGCTGCATTATGTGAAGACCGGATAATCTGGCGGGAAGATGGCGTCCCTCTCATCCAGAGCAAAGAAAACCCTAATGATTATAGGTAGCAAAACAACATCAGCACAGCACCGTATTGCATTAGCAGGAGTCGAGGTCAATTTCAGAGGATAAACGGTTATCTATACAGGTGATGGGGTATAAAAAATGGATCATACTACATGTACCGAATTTTTTAATCAAATCTTTTACTTACTACTCACAATGGGAATGAGGACCACATTGTCGGAATTTTTAAGTACACGCGGGCCCCTCGCATTATGTGAGAGGGGGTAATCCATTATGTACAAATGGATTAACCCATAAAAAATTTCATGGTTATTTCAGTTCATCGCCACTTTGCCTGCCAAATTAATGTGCTTTAACATTTGGAAGAGACTAGCATGCCTGTGGCTTTTGATTCAATAGCATCTTGTGTATGTCAGATTTGCTGAGATACACGTCTTATTCCCTTTTTCTCCATGTTAACTTCAAAAACTACTGATTTTTGTTAAGTTTGTTAGATGCCAAGTTGCGTAGTGTTTTGATTACTAATGACCATGTTTGATAAGGTCGGCTCAATAGTACTGAATAGTATCAAAAAGAAAAATAAACTTATATCTTGTTTGTTGGACTGTCCAATCATTATTTAGAATTCGTGCTCAACTTTCACTAAAAGTATAGGACAGGTGCAAGAATCCAAGTTATTATGGCCATGTTTGGGGTATCTTCAACTTTTGCTTTAAATTTTTATAGAAAATCTAGTATAGGACAGGTGCAAGAATCTAAGTTATTATGGCCATGTTTGGGGTATCTTCAACTTTTGCTTTTAATTTTTATAGAAAATCTTCTTAAGGAAGTCACATTAGATCAATTTCCTTTTGAATTTTTTTTAACTTGTCAAAACATTTCCATAAAATTATTCAAACAAGTACTAAAAGAGCTTCTAGTCATAGAAGTAGCTATTAACTTTTTAGAAGTCTTGCCAAATAGGTCTTGTGTCTCGATTGTTGACATTTTCTTTCAAAATATAGAGGTAAGCTTTAACAGTGTAATAAACATGCCAATGTTTATACATTCTTATAAATAATAATTTTAAATCCCGATTAAATTTTTCTTGTTAGAATATGGGGGTTGAGGTGAAATGTATAAAATGAGTCGAAGGGATCAAGTACAAGTAATCAACACGATTCAATTGACAATTGTTGTGCTGAACGAAGAATCTAGATAAAGAAATATGAACAACCCAATGAAAACACAAACGTACTTGCATTCTGAAACACGGTAAAAAAATCATCGACCGTGCTACATTGTTAGCGGATTTTGCAAGGGTTTTGTAGAGATATATACTTGATTGATTTTGTACCTGTAAAATGTTCCGATGATTTTCCCTATACAAGGAGCTTATTCCAGAAATCATTGGATTTTCAAACTTGATTTCTTATCTTCTGGCATTTGATTTTCAACCATTTAAAGATAAATCCAATGGAAAAATTGGCTCGTCTGTCAGTCAACTTCAGAAAATTCAGAGTTGGACCGATAATAAAATGGCGCGTTCAACCTGGAGTGTACACACGTGAAAAAGTTAAAATTTGAAATTCAAATTAAGCCCCAGCCACATTATTTTTTTCATTCTTATTTTTCTACTCATTTCAACCCCACATTCTTCTATAAAATAATATTTTCTCATCACATCAACAAAAAAAATACATTCTTGATCCAAAAATGTGCACCAAATAGGGGCTAAATACAATCATGTTACATTTATATATTTTTTTTACATCATTTTTGACATTGTATCACGTGACAATATATAATTTAACAATTTCGAAAAAAAATATATACTTTTTCGCTGGACACTTTTTGAATTCTCATGGAGTGTACACAAAGATATCAACCAACTTATGTACGTTTAGCATTATTCAATTAAGGGTGTGTTTGTCTTCCATTATTGGGAGAAAAATAGAGTAATGAATAGTATTTTTTTTTGGAGAATGTGTGGTTGAAAAGTAAAGTAACTTTATTGGTTTGTGTGTAGAATATTTTATTGGGTGAATGTGTAGTGGAGAATCTTACTGTAACAAACAATTTTTTGAAATAATGATAGACAATTTTTATTGGATGAATGTACGGTGGAGAATCTTACTGTAGTAAACAATTGTTTGAAATAATGATAGACAAACGGGGGCTAAATAAACGTAGACCTTAAGGAACTTTAGGTGTACCGTGAGAGGATCATCTGTCGGAAAAAAATAGATAAAGCCTGTCTGGTTAAACTTGAAAAAGGGTCAAATTGCTTTTTAAGTTACTTTTTATTATCCTTTAATAACTTATATTTTACTTCAAGTACAGAAAATAATTTTACATCAAAACTTACATAACTTAGGGCATCTCAAATGAGGGGTCAAATTTGGCCAAGCCGTTATATTGTCACCGTAATTTTTATTTAATACATCGTATTTTAATTGCAATAAAAGCTCATCGATCTTTGTTCATTGTAATAATTATTTGCTTAACTTTTTTCAACGGATTTTTATTTTCAACCTTCCATTAATTAGTGCGTCTCGTCCTTGATGATGATGTATATCAAAATATTTTAATTTCACATTTTAAAATGAGGAAAATACTTTTTCGCATTTTTATTTATTTATTTCTTAAGAATATGATGGAAAAACAAGTTATTTTACGCTAGTTCAACGGACTTTTGAACAAATTTTTTTTATCAAATACGAAATTGTTAATTAATAAAAAGTTTAAGGATATGATTGACATAAAAAAATCTTTAGGAACATAAGTGTTATAATAAGTAACGATTAAGAACCTTAAGTGCAGTTAAAATGTGGTGCAAAAAATAAAATTTGTGATGTGAATATGATTATCCTATAACCAAATATAGGAATTTTCAATAACCCCATTTTGCTTTTCTTTCTACTTTATAAAAGTTGTTTTTTTCTATCTATATCCCTTTTTAACATTTTAGTATTAATTGATTTATAATTATTTTAATGTAATGATTAATTTTATTTAATATTTATTTTTAAAATTTAATTTCAACAATAAATTAAAGTTATTCATTAAAAAATTAAATTTACAAATTTGATAACTAATAAATTAGCACTAGAACAACACAAATATATTAAAAACATAAATTAAACTACAATACAACATTTAACTAAAACATAAATAATTTTGTTATATATAATTTTCCTTGTGCGTTAAATGTAATTTTTATGATTTGCGGTATCATGTTTAATATTTTTTTTCAATTTATTAATAAATGAAATATTTTAGTTAATTAAATATGATTTTCAATTTAAAGATTTTTGTAATAATATAACTTGTAATTAAATAATTCAAAATAAAATTATTATAAAATCTAGTGTAAATGATCTTCAATTGTCCATACCAAATAGTGTAAAATTTGGATTAACCATTGGAGAGAAAAAACCAAATTATAACTTGGACTAGTGGAAAAGTTATTTTATTTATGCCAATTATCCTAAAAAATAAAAATAAAAAAAACCTCAAGAATTGATAATAATTAACAGTTAAGATTCTTTCTTCTTAAGACGCGTTTGCTTTCCATTTATCAAAAAATAAAGAATCATACTTGGTGTACAATATGAATGACAATTTTATTTACATAGTGCCTCGTAACATTATGTCATTCGACAATTTAAATAAAATCTTATTTTTGCAGCTTTGCAAAATCCAAAAATAAAATTACCTTTTTTGTCCCAATCTCGTGAGTTGCCTCTTCTAGATTGTAAACTTTTACCTACCAAAAGATGACAAATGTAAGCGGTAGGTAGGTGAAATGCTCGATAGTTAACTCACGCATTTTTAAATAATAAAAATACACGTGATCACAGAGTTTGAATTTTTTAAATGAGGGGGGTAGTTTTTACTTTTTAAGTGCTTGTTGATTAAGTACTTATAAGTAATAAAATTAAGGAGATGTGTGATTAAGAAATAATAAACGAGGTTTCCATTTAGTGTTTTAGATAAATATACGTGTTTATTTCATATACGTTTGACGTTTTAGTTGTGGTTGTCGTTTAATATAGTATTCGAGAATATAAAAGTTTTTAAATCAAATTTGACGATTGCTCGTTTGTCCATATTATGTACATACAGACATTTTGGTTAAAAACAAATTCAATGGAAATGTTGGATACGTGTTGAAAATCAAATTTATACCTTTAAAGATATTATTATACGATAAATTAACATCTTTTTATGAAAAAAATGTAATGAGTTAGATATTTAATAAAATAATAATAATCTCGATACGTGTTCCATTTTGTGTTCCACGTTTACACGTGTTAGATTCTAATTGATCTATCTTTTACAAGGTGCTCGTCACCTTCACCTTGACTTATTTATAGGGAATAGCAGCGGATGAATAGACTGAACTTTTCATTAAACAGAAATTGAGGGTTTTCATTTTTAAGCTAGTGGAAATGGCTGGCGGTAAGGCGTTTAGGGCTCTGCTAGTGGTGGTTCTTGTGGCGGTGGCAGCTGTGGCGCAAGAGGTTCAAGGCCCAGTGCACCATGTGGTCGGCGGAAACCGCCGTTGGAACTCTGATTCCGACATCGGTTCTTGGTTGTCCGGTCGAGTCTTCAGGGTTGGTGACAAACTCTGTAAGTGTATCTTCTTTGAATTTAAATGCTACTTTTTTTTAGAAAATAAGTTACAAAGCTCAGATAATTGAAAGCAAGGTTTAGGAAGTTCTCTTATAACAGTGAGTTTACTCTTGTGTTTTATGCAGGGTTTACCTACTCAGTACCACAGGAAAGCATCGTGGAGCTGCAGAGTCTGGATGAATTTCAATCGTGTGATCTCTCTAACCCTATAAAGATGTACACGGACGGTGTAGATCAAATCCCACTTGAAAGGGAAGGGAATAGGTATTTTGTGATTGGGAACCAGGAAAATTGCAATAATGGTTTGAAACTACACGTTGACGTGAAGCCTTCGGAGGCGCAGCCGCAGCCGTTGCCTAACCCATGGCCGCAGCCGTTGATTACATCTCCGCCTCCACCGGAACCTAGGCCATTTTCGCCTCCTTCACCGAAACCTGAGCCATTTTTTCCTCCACCGGAGCCTACATTTCCGCCTCCATCAGAACCTAAGCCATTTTCGCCTCCTCCACCGGTTCCTAAGCCGTTTACGCCTCCACCACCAGAGCCTAAGCCGTTTTTGCCTCCTCCACCGGTTCCTAAGCCAATTTTTCCTCCACCGCAGCCTACATTTCCGCCTCCACCGGCACCTAAGCCATTTTCGCCTCCACCACCAGAGCCTAAGCCGTTTTTGCCTCCTCCACCGGTTCCTAAGCCAATTTTTCCTCCACCGGAGCCTACATTTCCGCCTCCTCCACCGGCACCTAAGGCATCTCCGCCTCCTCCGCCGGCACCTAAACCATCTCCGCCTCCTCCGCCGGCACATAAGCCATCTCCGCCTCCTCCGCCGGCACATAAGCCATCTCCGCCTCCACCGGAGCCGAAGCCCGAGCCCACACCACCCTCTGGCTCGACCCAATTGAATGGACTTTCCTTGGGGCTGTTTGTTGGGTTTCTTCTTTGCTTCTTGGGCCAGTCTATGGGACTGTAGTGGCCCTGTTCGTTAAGGATCTGTTTGGATGGTTCGGTAACTAGGACTTTAGTTAAACTAATTAATAAACTGCTTTTGCCTGTACTATTAACAAAATCCCTATGTTGGTTGTGTATTTGAACCAGTTTTATTGGGTTCAATCATCTATTTGAAGTTGTTTTAGTATTTGCTAAATGAATATTTTGTCCATTTTATGATACCTGCTCCTTTGTAAGTGGTTAAATTTCATTCCACCCGTTCATTTATGACTCGTGTACGTGTATTTTACCCACATCAAGTAGAGATGGGCTTGACGTGCTGGTTGAAAATAAATTAAATATTTTATGCAATAATTTGCTCGT